>QAXH01006322.1:118632-144835 GCA_004335635.1 Chloromonas sp. AAM2
TATGTCTACCCCGTACCGCTCTTGCCCCTCCAGCAAAACGTGCATGTTCACTACCTACTGGTTGTGAACCTTACACATTCACTGGCAAGGCAATACTGTTGAGCGTCCTACCCTACCAAAACTTCTTCAATGAGCGCGGTTGCAAACCATTCGGCCGTTATATCGACTGTGGTTGGAGCCAAGATAACGATCTTGGTCAATGTATTAACGAATACCACAACAAACCTTCAACCGTTACTGTTTCCTGACCTTGGCGATCCAGACTGACATGCTGAATGCATGCCACCTCTCCCCGGTTTTGATCTGTCAAACGTCAGACGTGTGGTTCAGTACCCTAGCTGAGATATACTGCAGGCTGACACTACTGCAGCCTTACTGCAGTACTGCAATACTATGGCAGCATTACTGCACTACTGCAACACTGTCGCAGCATTACTGCAGGCATTGAGTGCAGTTTTTGCATGTACTGCTTGTACTGCACCCCTTGACCCACCTCATTGCATGCAACCAGAGCGGCTGTAGGTCAATGGGGTAGCCCTGGGGCACCAGGCATGGGCAGTGCGGGCAAACCTGCATGGCACAAGCACGACAAGCTGGAGGCTGGACAACTCACTGGCAAGCGGGATAAGTGCGGCATATAAAGAAAGCTGCATAGTGTTTTCAGCTGAACAATGACAGCTACACAATGAGCTAAGCAAATGCATGTACACCAATGCATCAGAACGTGCACCGGACATGACGAGCTGCCATGGACCAACGTGCCAGCGGCTTCACACCCAGCCCGCTGTTGAGCGCTTGCACACTACGAAAGCATGCTGATCATGTCTTTGGAAGCTTGGACTGTTCGTATCCCGCCCAATCCAAAGCATGTCATGTGCAGTGCACCCCGTCACCCTCCTGTTCCGAGCTAGCCCTGTGAGAGACAAAATTTGATACGCCAGTCCCTCATTACCTGCTCTTCCTGTTCTGGCTTCACTCGGTAGAGCGGGTCGTTATACAGGACCTCCAGATCTGGCGGCAGTGGCCCCTTTTGGCCCTCCGCCACAGCGGCATGGAGCATTGCAGCACGCCTATTGCTGGCTGCCATGGCCGCAGTTGCCTCATCTTCCCCCGAAACACCCGCTGCTCTACCCTCTGCGAGACTACTCAAGATGCCGGCAGTGCGTTCTTCAGTTTGAATATCCAAGATGCTGTTTGTACTAGCTGTATGTTCTGCTGTCACGCCTGTACTGCCGAGCTGCATGGCATCAGGAGATGCGCCTACTGGCAAAGAGCTGGCTTGCAGCATGTTTGCATGAGTGAAAGCAGTGATGAGTGCCTGCCGCTTTGAGCCATGGGACTCATCATGGGGAGGCGTAGTGGCCTCCGTGGAAAGATTGGCGGCTGGTTGATTAATGGCGTTTGGTTGGTTGAGGCTTCGTGCACGCTTGTGCAGTAGGCTGCATGGCTGGCTACTCTGCTCAGCTCCTAAGTCCTGCGACACTTCTTCTTGCTGCTGCTGCTGGCCTTGCTGCAGCTGGTGTTGCTGGCCATGCTGCTGCTGCTGCTGCTGCTGGTCTATGACATGTTGCTGTTCATCCTGCTGCATAGCCTCCTGTGCTAACTGGAGTGTAACAGGCGGTAAGCAAGGTTGACTGGCATGCGTCTGCCCCTGCATCGCTGCATTGTCTGGCTGGGCTACGGCAGGCAGTGCTTCCACATGCTGCTGATCTGTCTGTTGTTGCTGTTGGTGCGGTTGGTGTGGCTGCTGGTGTCTTTGAGCCTGCTGTGCCTGTCGTAGCCGGCGGAAGGCCAGGGGCTTGCCCATCAGGCCGCCATATTGGGTGTCATTGCCTATGGGGAACCCCATGTACTGCAAGCAGCAGAGCAGCACGGCTGACAACAAGTGCATCACTCTTTGAAACAGGCAATCCCATCAGCGCACCACCCTGTCCACTGAGCTATCCAACCACAGGCCACCCAACACGTCGTTAACTCACCCACGTAAGTGAACGGATGCACGGAGTTGGTTTGGATCTGAGGACTACACAATTGTGCTGTGAACCTATTGGAATAAATGAGTGAGAAAACTGCGGCCAAGATGTCGGTTACCTGTGTATGCATGTCGACCTAGTATGATGCCGTCGTCATCACACATACCCTACTATTAACCACTGCAATGAGCATAGGCGTCAAATGCAGGTGCAGGGTGTGTCGGCGTGCATGTATGTATGCGTGTGCGTATGTGTGTGTGGGTGTGGGTGTGTGTGGGGGGGGCGCGCATGTTCACCTGCAGGTGCAGGGTGTGTCGGCGTGCATGTATGTGTGTGCGTATGTGTGTGTGCGTGTGTGGGAAGGGGCGCATGTTCACCTGCAGGTGCAGGGTGTGTCGGCGTGCATGTATGTGTGTGCATTGTGTGTGTGCGTGTGTGTGTGTGGGGGGGGGTATGTCTTCACCTGCAGGTGCACGCGTATCTGATGCGTCCTGCCCGTCAGGGGGCGACACTCCACTGTGGAGCTGAGTCCGTCAGATGACACACCCAGGAGCCGGAAGTGGGTGGTGGAGGGGCGGGCGCTGGGGCCCCCGCCATCTGCGTCTGTGCCTGTGCAAGGCGAGCGCACAGGGGCCATCATGTGACACGCGCACAGGCCACCATGTCGCAAATTGAATCAACAATAAACAGCTTGAATCAACAACAGGGGCCTGCATTGACTGCATCTGTGCGAGGAAAAGGGAATGAAGCCAGTCGAATACTCACGTGACACGCCACCCTGTCCCAACAGCATTCCTGTCGCACAAGCATCCCTGTTCAAGCAAAGGGTACAAGTGCACTCCCATGACATACGACCAGGCTACCCATGCAAGGGATGATGATTGATGAATGATGTGGTTTGCATGCATGACCGCAGGTTCGATCCAGGGACTTCCAATGCGGCCTGCCTGTCGAGAGCCTGCCCTCAACGGTCTACCAAATCCTCATGCACTTGCCGGTCGGCTACCGAATCTGCATGCATGGAAATCTCTGCCGCAGCAGTCGATCATTCAGTCCTCGCTAAATAATACCTTCGGTTGGCATGCCTGGCTTGACCTGGCCTTCCCGCACCTGTTTGCATGCTGGCTGGTACTGCCGTTGCGTGGTTGGTCTGCGCACTCCATGCAATCGGCACATCCACCTGGACGATCGCATGGCCATGATTGCATGACGTTGTAGACGCAGAAGGTTTCAAAGCAAGTCCATCTGCTGAAGTGACTGCTGGTTCTTGTGTTGATGCCGATGTTGGTGTTGGCGTGGAGTCAAGGTTGTGTGCAAACGTTGGCCAGGTATCGTCCAGCACATGGGTCACATGGACGTTTCCTGCCACGTGGCTGCTGGCCAGCTCGTCAGCGCTGCCTGGAAAGCGCCCCTGGACCTTTGCCACGTAGACCTTCTCACACGAGCGTTCCTGCACATACAAGACCACTGGCCGCAACTGAAGATGAGTCACGGCTGCTCTTGCAGGCACAACCATTAAAGGCAGCCTTCATTATGACTCATAGCTCTGTAGAGGACGCGAAATATGTCACCAAGCCTCTTGTGAAAAGCAACCAGACTTGTTGAGGCAAACAAGTTTGTGTGCCGACTTACATTGCAGTTTGCAAACTTTAAATTTGTATGGCTGTTCCATCCTTGAGCAGCACGGTGGACGTGTGTGCCCTCACACAGACACGCTACACATCAGTCAGCTTGCCATGCCAATAATTGCTGGTGGAATGTCCAACTGAGAGCACACCCAGCCAACATGCACCAGCCCATGAGAAACACAGCTCACACAGACACCCAGCCCAGCCTACTACTCAACTTTACAGCCCAGCCCACGCAGCCCACACAGTTCACAAAGACACCCAGCCTAACGACTCCCGCCGCCAGCAGCTTGCTATGCCAGTAGTCAGGCTACAGTGACTGGTATCACAATGATAGTTGGTTAATTGATGCAAACATCAAGCAGTCCCACCTCCAGCAGCTTTCTCATACGGCCCGCAGCCGCTGACGATCTCGCCAACACCAGCAGCCCCGACACCGGCCTGTCCAGCCGATAGGTGGGCCACAGAGGACCCAGTGAGGGCTGCTCGGCCGACAGCACACCCAGCACTGTGTTCTTACGATACTGACCCACCTGCGCACGCACGGTACGTGATGGCCAGGAAAATCAAAGAATGAAGGGTGGAGAGAAACTAAGGGGCGTTCTTACATCAGAGAAGCCGTCACACATGGCTCGGGATGTGTACCGCCCTGACCTACCCTGTGCAAGGAATAATCGAACTCGCGCGTTTGCAAAGGAATGCCGGAACTACATTCAAAAACCCCGTCATCACTTGGATAGAAACGAAGAAAAGAAAATACATAACGCTGCTTGGCACAAGTACGAAGAAAGATAGAAAAGTAAGCTAGCACAAAACATATGATTGGAGAGAATGTTGGCGCACGAGGCCGAGCGTGAGGCTGCTGTGCTGCTGCAAGAGGTGAGGCGATTGGCTTCAGAAATCCTGCCACAGTGCAGGGCGAGCTGCTGCTCTTCAACTGTCAAAGCCTTAAGGCATTTGCAGCTGGTGTGGCCCTTCTTCTCATGCACCCAGGACACAAGCACAAGCCCCTCGGATTGTGCCAGGATTTTGCTGGACAACGCTTACTGATCAAGTTTCATTTGCCCCTGAGTTGCGGAACCTTCTTAATTTGCATGCAGTATGTCGAGGACCTCACCGTGTGCACCGGCATGCATGCAGGCTTGACCACGGCCACCCAGTCAGGCGTGACTGCCAACACCTGAACGCATGCGACATGGACAAGCCTTTCACCAATGGACCAGCATCCACTGCATGCATGCAACATGGACAAGCACCCGCCAACCCACGGGCCATGCTGCAAGGCTAAGAGACACCATGGCACTTGATTGTTATTACTGATTATTTCCATTACAAATGCCAACTGAGCAGAATATCATGGCAATGGACAGCCATGTGGGTCAGTAAACTTCAATCAGTCCACTGAGTGTCAGCTGATCGAACTAGTGGTTGATGGAATTCATCAGAATTCAACTAGTGCAATTCTGAGCTGATCTAGGTGATTGCATGCTGGAGCTGGTATGAGATCATGGGGCTGATGACAAGGGCTATCAAGGGTGGAAGCGGGTGACATGCACTTGCCTTGACCTCTCCTGCTAGCACGGGTGGCTCATGCCGGTGCACCAGGTGCCGAACGCACATGCCACCCTTAAGCTTGGACTCGAGCGTCATGGGCGGACCCCTGCTTGGCCGCAGCCAGAACACGTGGACAGGGAGCAAACTCAGTGATTATGTCAGCAACCCTGCGCAATGAAAACGCCCCTGCTCGGTAACATGATACATCAACATGGCACTTGCACCTCAGGCCCAACTACATGCCAAGCTGCTGCTGCCTGTACGCTCACAAAGAACGCCTTTGTGCAAACCTGCGGATAATGCCATGGATTGAAGGTGGTGCCTGATCCGTTGGCGAGCATGTATGCATATGAGTCGAGCCTGCCCTGCTGCTGAGGCTCACTTTGTGAGGGGTGTTCCATTGGAGGACTCCACACGCAGGCGCCCCGCAGCAAAGGCCAGTTCGTAGTACTTCATGGTGAGCAGCGGGAACTCCTGCATCACCAGGCAGTGCATGATAGCAGCTGAAGTGGCGTCCAGGGCTTTCAAGCAAGTTGATTTGGGTCAGTACTTGACATACCAAGCGGCCCTGGGCTGGTCAATGTAAGCCACAACCCTAGCTGGGGAAACGTGCACTGGGATGCAGCAGCGAACAGGATGACTCAGCGCGGATGTCGCATCCAAAAAAAGCGAGGGCCCATATGACGGAAACAGCTGTAAAACGCATGGCTGACCCAAGCGGCTTCAATTCAGCAGTACACCAGTACAGCATGTACAGCTTGAGCTGCCGCACCTCTGCAAACATGTCCACTAGGCGCTTGCCCTCCCAGCGCTTCTTCACAAAGCACTTGAAATCAAAGAGGTACGGCTGCACCTGTACACAGTGTTGGGGTGCTAACGCGCTGAGGACAGTCAGTGAGCTAGTGCCATGCGGAAGTCAGCTGAACCATGGGGTTTGTGGTGCACACGACAAGCCTGCCAGACAGAGGCACCTACACCACTGTGTGTAGTTGTTGACTCCATCGCTGCTGCCCACACCCTAAGTGCAGCTGAGCTGGCACAAACGTTGAACCTTTTCCCAGTGTGTCGAAGGCTTCCGTGCTTCGTGCTTTCAACTCTGCTTCATGTGGTGTCAGGCTCTAACCCCACCGGTCCAGAGCCGGCTTAACCCTCTGCCCCAATCTGGCCCTGTTTCCGATCCCTCTATCTTGAATACAAAGCAGCTCTGGGCTGAAGGTCAAAGCAACAGCAAGATACATCATGGCGACCAGACCCACTGTGCTTGGTTCTTGGAACGCTGCAGGAGGTGGTGTTAAGCTCAAACTGACCCCTTCTGTGCTCAAACCACTCCTGCACCATGATGGCAGCCAGACCCACCAGTCGCAGGTTGCCCACGAACAGGAAGTTTTCACAGAGGATTGGATCGTCTGCCTGCTCCACCACCACCTGCCGCCCAGCTGTGCCTGTCCCATGCGGTTGGCGGGCCATGTCTGCTGCTGTGGTGTCTGTCATGCTGCAGCACAGCACTTTGGCAGAAGCAGCAACTCGTCGCCAGCTGTCACCTCAGTTCACCCACACTCGAACACAACAAAACTGAGTCACACATCACATGGGCGTTGCACAACAGAAACCTGCCCAGCTGACGCTGGCGTACTGAAACTGGACAGCGGGAGTGGGGCGTGCACATCGTGCGATGAATGCGAACACGTGCTGTGATCAGTCGGTGTTACACGGGGACGCGATCAGTCGTTAGAGTTACTGTCGCTCGGGTGCACCCAGAATCCTTTATGCCCTTGTTGCACCACGTGAACGTGGCCGCATGTTTAGGCACTCGCCAGCTTGGCGTTGTCCAGGATGTGCAATGCTTGATGGTGGAGCAGGCAGGTGCAGCAGAAGAGGCTGTGCCCTGCTGGTGACGTTCAATGATATCAGCAGTACATGTATTCAATGGGGCTTGCCCACAGCGTCCCGTCATGTGTCAGCTTGAGCACAAACTTCTGCAGGCAAAGATGACCCTAAGCATGAGGCCTGCCTCTCCTCGCACAGTCGTGGTTATCATCAGCATTGCCTTGCCGCCATTGCTTCAGACCAGTCCTGAAGCAAGCCTTCAACTGACCAGTGCAGGATGTCTTGAGCCTGAACTCGTTCGGAAATCCTCACATTAATTCATTACAATGTGCATTGCAGTTTGGCGCATTTCTGGGCCAACGTCTTGCCACAGTCGGTGAAGCCATGCTGCCCTTGAGCGAGCTGTCACGGTCACAAAGAAACAAGAGTCCGCGTCATGTCAGCAGCCGTTCATGCACAAGGGTCAGTTCGTCTAGGCCTTCCACACGCCTCAGACTCAACAGCACAGGCAGGGGGGCATCCTGGCCTTGCGGCCGATCCTGTTGCGAGGCGCCCAGCTGGGTCTCAGGCACGCTATCGACGCCGTCTGGGCAGTCAACATGCGCTGTCGGAAGCAGCAGCAACATCAGCCCGTGGAAATCAGAGAGAAACTGTGTCGCACGGGCGACCGCGACTTGTGCAACTTGTCCGTCGCTCCCGCCGCGCTCGTTCATTTGGTTCAATTCGTCGAGGGTGTACCCTGCTCATTGCAAAGCAAGTAAACACGGCGGCCTGGTCAGTAAACGGTACGCTCCTTGACGGGCTCAGACACCAAACAGCCCCACAAGAACACGCGTCAACATGGATTGGTGACCCAAGTAAGGCGACTTTTTGTTCATTCCACGCGGCACATTATCGCATGATTGATTGGGTTTGCCCATCAATGAGCCCTCTCACCTTGAGTCATGCTCCTAGACACGCTGTCGCTCAGCGTCACTGACAGCAGCCCTGTGCCGTCCTCAACCAAGGCCACGTTGCTGGCGTTGTTCAGGAACGTGCCCCAGATAAGCACATGCTCAGCATGGGCTGCACTGCTGAGCCTCTGCTCCTGAAGGGTGCTGATGTGAACAACTGGCGTGTGTGCCCATGTGCTGTCATCAAGCACGTCCTGGCCAACCTCGTCTGCTTGCTGCTGCTGGCATGGCTGCTGTTGTTGCTGCCGCTTCTGGTGCTGTGGTTGCTGCTGTTGTTGTTGCTGTAGCTGTGGGTATAAATGGTGGTAGTGTGTAGATGCAGTAACTGCAAATGCCTGGGGCTTCCTGCCGGCCCTGCCCTCGTCTCTATGCTGCGTCATGCACCCGCCATACGATTCCTGTTGAGGTCCGCTGTGCTGTGGCTGGTCAGGAGCTAGCAACGGGCTATCACGTGGCGGCTGCACCCAGCCGGGCTGTGCCTGCTGCGTCATTGGCTCCGGCTTGGCTTGTCTGCTGGCACTTGAGTTCCAAAGGAGCTGGTCTGGGTACAGCACGGCAGACGCCGCTCTGGACGTCGGCTGCACAGCCTGAGGAAGGCTAGGAAGGCTAGGTTCCTCATCATCACTGATCAGATCAATGACTGTGGGTGCAGCACCCTGCATGTGACCGCCCGGCCGCTGCTGCTGCTGCTGCTGCTGCAGGGATTGTGCAGTTTGTCCAGCAGGCTGCTGCTGGACCGGCTGTGACTGCTGCCTGGCTGCTGGAGCAGGCGGAGCCACCGCCCAGGTGCTGCCATCCTGCTGCCGCCTGTGAGCAGCATAGCCAGCTGCTGCCAGCACTGGCACCGGTCCAGCAGCGGCCATGCTTCCACCCTGCACTGTCCTATCAGCACCAGCCCTGCTATCATGCACTGGCCAAGGTCCACCAACGCTTGCACCTGACACATCCTGCACTGCCTTGAGCAATCCCTTGCTGCTAGTGGCCGCATTGCCCTGCACTGCTGCAACCCCAGCACTCTGCCCAGCTGAATGCATGTGATTCTCACGTGGCTGCAGCGGTAAACTTAAACCCTGTTCTTGCCGTGCACCGGCATGACCAGGCATGGCACTGTGATGGTTGGCCGTTTCCATGGCCACGTGGTGCCCTGTACGGGGCATGTGACATGCTGGCATGGCGGCATGAGCGGGGTTCAGTTGGTGTGGGTTGGTATGTGCAGATGCTGCGAGTGTGGCCCTTGCATCTTGCATATCAACGTCCCATAGTGTATCATCGTGGTCCATGTACTGCTCTGGGTATGGAAAGGTCTTTGGAAGGGGGTTGCGAGATTCAGCGGCGGTGGTAGAGCGCTGAGCATGTGACGGACCAGGTGCGTTTGCATGGTGCAAGCTGTGAGATCCATGGGACAAGTCAGGCTGCCGCTGGTTGCTGGTATTGGCCAAAACAGAACTGGAATTTTGAGGTACATTGCTGTGTCGCCCTTGTCCCTCCATGTGCCACTGCTGCTGTGGTTGTTGCTGTTGCTGCGATTGAGGCCATGGTTGTTGGTGTCGTTGCTGCTGCGGGATCTGTTGCTGTTGGTGTTCTGGCTGCATCTGCTGTTGCTGTTGGTAGTCCGAGCCAAGTTGGGAAGGTCGAGGAAAAGGTTGTTGTTGGTTCTGTACGCCATTGCTGGGCTGAAGGTGGTGATGGTTTACAGCAGACTGGGGCTGTGCCATGGGGAGAGGTGCGGAATGGGCTGGCTGCATGCGCTGCGGAGCAAGAGCCGAGGGGCCAGCCGTCCATTGTTGTGGTTGGTGACCAGCCGCAGGCCCCTGCGTCTGCTGCTGCTGCTGCTGGTCCCCAGCCGGCCTGAATGGCACTGCACCACTCAGGGTGGGCCCTTGCCACCGCTCCTGCTGCTGCTGCTGCTGTGGCGGCAGATGCTCAGCTGTGGCGTGAATCGCTACATTCTGGTGCTGGTGCTGGTGCTGGTGCTGCTGTTGTTGTTGCTGCTGCTGTTGCTGCTGCTGTTCTGGCCGCTGCTGTGGCTGTTGTTGCTCCCCTGCCAGTTGTGCTTCCGGCTGCTCCTGCCACGCCGCTGCCCTTGCCTCCGTGAACACGTCACGTGGGCCCATGTGCCGGGAGCGGCCCTCAGGCGCCTTGTTCCAACAGGCTGTGGCGCGCTGACGGGCTGCCTCCAGGGCATCCACCTGAACAGGCCAGGCAAGGGCAGAGAAGCAAGAATAAGCAACCTGAGGGCCAAAAAGCGTGAACATCCAAAGCATTCCTCTGGAACGGGCCAGGTCTGGGCAAAGCAACAAGGAAAACCATTATGATTTTGCAGTAACAGACGGCATGCCTACAAGGCTTACCAACAAGCAACAATGAAGGGGCTGGATGGTGTGTCGGTCAAGCAGTGCACCCTACTTGCCACCCCTTCTTCGACCGATTCTGAAGTCAGCCACACAATCATCACAATCACACACACGCACGCACCTGGCCGCCCAGCAGTGCGCAGTTCTCAGGTTGCAGCAGCAGCATGCCCCGCCGGCACATGACATTCTCGACCACCACCTGCACAATTACACACCAATCACACACCAGGCATTCACACACCAATCACACACCAGGCATTCACACACCAATCACACACCAATCACACACCAGGCATTCACACACCAATCACACACCAATCACACACCAGACATTCACACACCAATCACACACCAATCACACACCAATCACACACCAATCACACACCAATCACACACCAGACATGCACACCAGATCTTCTTTCAGGACTGCTACTACAGGCCCTCCTACTAGCAAGCCATCAGTCTGCACTGTGTACCATCGCATCATGGGAGCAGAACATGAGCAGTTTATGCCAGCCGAACACGATCATACACAAGGGCTGCAGGCCATGGCAGGCATTTCTTCTGGGCACAGTTTGCTGTTCACTGATGGTAGACAGAAACAATTTCCTCACTGATGGTAGACAGAAACGAAGCTGCGCACCTTGCATCCCGCAGGACAGTCCCAGAAGATGCCGGGCATGTGTCGGTACTCCATGCCGCATACACGCTGCACGCCTACATCCACAGGTACATGCATGCACGGTCTCGTGCATGCACTGTGAAGCTGTGCTGTGAGGTGTTAGCAACTGAAATACTATTGGAAGAGCAATTATGCATCCACAAACATTCAGCCGGTGCCAGGCATATACCATGCTGTGCGCACAGTCGAGCTACGCTGACAAGCACGTCGGACTGCTGCAGCAGCGGAGTTCTGAGTGCACATGAACACAAACCACCAAGTTGCAATGTGTGCCCCACCCACAGCAGATCAGGATTGTGCCGAGCTGCTGCATGCCCCACCCACCACACATACACACACATATACCTGTATACCATGTGTGTACCATGTGTATACATTCTGTGTACCATGTGTATAGCATGTGTCGTACACGCACCGTCTGTGAGGTGCAGCTTGAGGCAGCGGCCCTCGCCTGAGGATGGCTTGTACCTGCACAGCCAAGACCAGCACAAGCCAGTCAGGAAACTGTGGCAGTACCTCCAGGACCAGCAGCCAAGAACAAGCCTGCATCATCAGGTGATGATAACCGTTGAAACATTGCTAAGCCTGCCAGCCATCAGTTCAGAAGCCAGGCATTGGATCAGCTTGAAAGCCTGCCAATTGCGAGGTTGCTGAACATGCAATATGTTCTGCCTGGTGGCCGTGCCATCATAAGCTGCTGTCATTGTAAGACTTGTCAGAGCTGCTGACACTGTTGGTGTGTTGTGAGCGCTGGCTGTGCAACCCTGGCAGATCTCCGTACAGAAAAACACCATCAGCCAGGCTTCTCTGTTGATGATCCGTTGCAACCCTGCCAACTGTAGTTTCTACACCTTGTTAACCTGTCCCCTGCTCTGACCTGTCACGTGCTCCCGTTGCCATGTTGACTATTTCATCTATCTGCAGAACGTACTTGCCCTGCAGCAACTGCTGGTGGTACGTCTGCATGCAGAGTATGAAGGTCACACTACAATGCATGGACATGACTTGAGACCCTGCATGGTAGATTCAGCAGCTATCCGGCCGTGGTTCTGTCCACGAGCTGTGCAAGGTTGCAGCATTATGTTGGCACTGTCAGCAGACTGGTGGTGGCACTGAGGCAGCATTGTGTTGGCACAATCATTGTCATGCACACCTGCAGGGCTGGTGGAAGGCATGCAGCTCCAGCTGTGCTGAGGTCTGCACACAGAGCCTGTGAAAACACAGCTTCTAGTAACCGCTGCTGCGGCCATGCCGAGGCGTCAGGGGACGAGGTTTGTAGGGCTACGACACACATGGAGACCCAGTCAGGTTTTAGCGATATGCCATGCTGCCGATGAAGCTCGCTGGCAAGAGACGCTTGCGCCATGCGATTGGAGCCATCAATGGCTGCGCTTTCCTTCGTGCATGACGCTCAACACGCCTCAGAACGATCGCCACTTTTTGAATTTGCAGCATCACACTCACAAGTGTGCAGCATCACACTCACAAGGAGTGTCTTGCCTGCGAAACCTGAGCAGTGCAAGCACACCATGTTATCAGTCCTGCAAGACGTTTCCTTGCCACGCACTGCCCGTGGCTGAGTGAAGTCAAGGAACTGCCACCATACAGCCTTGCTGCCTAGACAGGCCAAAGAACGCAAGGACAGGTTACCAGGAAGCCACGCTCAGCTGGTAGTACCGCCGTAGAACACTGCTGTGCGCAGAGAGGAGTTGGAGCGAATTTTGTTTGATTTTCAAAAGACTAGTACCTGGCGTACAGCACACTCGTGCATCTCCCTGCCCTGAACGATGTACAAGTTCAGCGGACGATTGCCATGGAACAGGGCGGAATTCAGCTGTGCCTCAGGATTGGTGCCCGAAGCGCAGAATAAAATCGAAGAAAAGATTGATATCAAACCGCTGTAACCCAATAGGGCCTGGTTCGGTACTTGATTGTGCTAGACTGTCCAGTCCATGACAA
This sequence comes from Chloromonas sp. AAM2, assembly GCA_004335635.1. Lineage (NCBI taxonomy): Eukaryota > Viridiplantae > Chlorophyta > Chlorophyceae > Chlamydomonadales > Chlamydomonadaceae > Chloromonas > Chloromonas sp. AAM2. The sequence continues at coordinate 131,563 of QAXH01006322.1, forward strand.
TTCCGTGACAGTTCACAGGTGGTGATAATTGTTCTCACTTGCAGTGCCACCGAGGTCAGGGAAGGGTGTGTGACCACTGGCCACTGATTAGACGTAGAGCGCCTGGTCCCTGACCAATGGTCTTGCACGGTCTTCGGCCTGCTGCACCAAGGGCATGACTTTTGGGCAGCACACCCAGAGACCTGAAGACCCTTTCACGGTACAGTCGGAACGCATAAGCAGCTCCACAGAGTGCACGGTGCCGGGCAGGCTGGGCAGCAGCAGGGATAGCACGCCGGGAGCAAATGTGCAGATGTGGAATTCCACCGTTGACAGCAGGCTGCTGCCTAGGTGCTGTGATACAACGGCCAGCAGCTCAGGCGTGATAGGACGTGCCATGACAATGACCAAGTGTGTTGGTAGCCAGGATGGGCATGGTTGCTGCCAGGCACTGGCCGTCCGCCATGCAACATGCTGTATCCACACCGTCACTGCTGAATACCGTGCTCTCCCATTCTCCCACGACACACCTGCAGCTGCAGCTCTGACATTGGTTTCCAGGCTGGGGCTGGAGATAACCACGTGAGCACGGAATATGGTTTGCCCTCTTTGCATCAGATGAGCTGCCATGTGCATGCATTGCAGAGCGTTCAGTGGCAACCGGCCTACTATATCCACGAACAGAGCGTTCAACCACAGGTGTGTCAAGTGCAGGGCCGCTCATTATAGCTGTGCTGCAGGTCGAATGAAGGACGTTCCACGTGTGAAAAGAAACGCAGGCTCAGCAGTGCTTCCATGCCTTGATCGCGGATTGTACTACAGGGCAGTTGCAGCTTAATAAGGCGCGGACGGCAGCTGTTGCACATGCTCCTGTGCGATAGAAGATGCATCAAATCTCCGCCTTGTGAGCTGTGCGCCAGTCGCCAAGCAGCAGTGCAACAGGCTTCCAGCACATCCCACCGATGCATTGAGATCAGTCAAGCCAGTAAGGGCACGTAGTTCATGCTGCCATCGTGCCAGTGCTGTCGGTTGTGACTGCTTACATGGAAGCTGTATCACTAGCTGCTTGATCAGGCTATGCTCGGGTGTGGGTTCAAGAACGGTGCCTGTTGGTTCGCACTGAACCACGTGCAGCGAGCTGATCTTGGTGCAGTTGAAAAGCCAGGATGGCACAAAGGAAGTCAGGTTCAGCTTCTGCATCACCCGCAGCAAAGCAGAAGACGAGCCACTGAGTACCAGTACAGCTTTGGCAAAAGCCTGGCAGCATTTAATGCACCATGGCCCATCTTGAGCAACCCAAGGCTTCAACACGGAATCATTACAATCAAGATAACGTTCTCAACACAGGTGGCTTCTCAATCTCAAAGTAACAATCTCAAATGCTCAAAGTAACAATCTCAAATGCTGTTCACCCAGAGTCGATTGCAGAAGGGTCGGCAATGGATGCTTGTTGGCATGGTAACAGCCAGAATACACGTGACTAAGAACAGAATACCACAACCTGGGAAGATCCATGCAAGAACGGAACCTAATGTGCACCACTGCACATCATCTAAATCATGCATGGACAATCGGCATGTTGTCGGACTCACTCCCTGAATTACTCACCCGCAGCGTGACACAGGCGATGGCTGCCAGTGCATGGGGTGCTATCCCGTGCATGAGCAATGTTGCGCTGGGCTCTATGCAACCATGCCGGTTGATACGGCGATAGTGGCTACCGCAACACAGACGGATGTTGGTGGAGTGATGCGTCGGTGCTGCAGCACTAGGTCCCGCATGGGCCTGCAGTGCGAGGAGAACACGCTGTTAGGTGAACAAAGCCAGAGAGATGTTAACAAACCTACCTGTAATTGCGTGTTGACTGTGGGCTACCCAAACCAGCATAGATGCTTGTTGAGCGCGTGTGCATGGGTACCGCACTGCATGATGGGCTAAAGCAGTAGCCGCCTTTGATTTGCGAGACGAACAACATCACAACCCATCCACACATACACCCCCCATATGTAACATGAAAGGCAAACAGTTGCTGGTTAGGAATGGATTCGATACAAGCTGTGCTCAACCAAATGATGGCTACAGGCGGTGGATGGCAGCTTGTGAGGTGGGTGCCTACCTGCAGCTCATGAACAGAGAAGTCAGGTTCAGATCATCTCGATCATAAACGTCCAGGGCTTCTAAGCACGTCTCCTCCTGAAATGGGGCGCTCCTCAGCTGGGATAGCAGCGCAACTAGCCAAGCAATGGGCATGTCAGAAAGGCGCAGCGATGGGTCTGCAGTGGCGTCCTCCAACATCAGCTTTTGGGCTGTCCACTGTCAGCTGCGTTGGTAGTGCGCCCAATTGCATGTCGTTGCCGCTCTCTGTCTGTGGTTGATGCAAATCTGGTGTCTCTAGGCCTGCTCAGCCTTGCGTGCCCAATGACCAGCAAACTGTGGCTCCGAGTGGGTGTGCTAGCATAGGCCTTGACCTGGGGTAGCAAGTGTGAGCAAGTTCAAATGATCAGCGCGTCGAGCAGGCAGGTCATAGCCTGGCTGTCATCCAAGGCGACAAGGCTGAAGTGTATCAAAGCTTGTCACATGCACAGCGGGAGGTGTTTGCATGTCTTGGAAGTGCAGTTTGCCTCCCACATGTTATGGTTCGGTTTGGGTCTGTGAGGCACTGGGCATGAGTGAGGCAAACATGGCACATGGTAAGAAAGTAACGGATGCATATGCTCTGGCGTGATCATGAGCCGACCTCAGGTCAGACTTCATGACAGCGCTGTACCAAAGTCATTCCTAGAAGTTACATAGTAGGTGGTAGTCATTGCCATGTTGCAGCGGAACGAATCAGTCACACCACAGCTACAGTCACAGTTACAACCACAGCTGCAGCTACGGTCACAGCCAGAGTTCACAGCGAGAGTTCTGTCCTTTGCAGTGTTCACAGCGATAGTTCTGTCCTTGGCAGTGTTCACAGCGAGAGTTCTGTCCTTGGCATTTGCTCACTGGTACATTTTGCATGCCGTCGATCCCAATGCACTGCGAGGGTCCAAAGGGCCCAGTGGCCAGCGAGGCAGCACTTGCACATTGCATTCCACGGCCTCAGGCGCAATTGGCGCTTCAAACAAACCCAGCTTCAGCCGCTCCACGCCTGTCCACGCAACCATCAGACCATTATCGGTACAATACTGGACAGGAGGGCAAATGCAGGGCAAGCCAAAACCTTTGGCGACTTCGTCCAGCCCCGCGCGCACTGCCGCATTGGCCGCAACTCCCCCCGCCACCACAAGACAACTCAATGGCTCCCCGCCCTGCTGGGCCAAGTCGTCCTGCGAAACCATGTGGCACATGACAGGTGTTGCTACAATTGCACTTCAGCAAGATACCCTGACTACTGGTGCTGACCTGTCAGTGTGCAATTGACAAGCAAGTACCATTTCACCGCTGCAAATGCAGCACAGCCGAGCGAAGCCTGCTTCTGACATCTAACTTGCTTGACAGGCTGTGACGTCAGCAACTCAACCCACTTATGGAAGGGGTCAAAACTCTTGATACTTGCGCAGACCCTCACTACGATCAACCTCACAGGTAGTACGAGTGAGTTAACCACCAGCCATTCGCACCTGCAGCCATTGTATTGCACGTTTTGTCCGCTGCTTCAAAAACGTGACGGCAGTTTTTGTGAAAGAAGCCGCCACATCCGCTGCTGCTGCCACATACTCAGCACACACTTCCTCAGGCGCATGCTCCTCCTGCCCTGCTGTTGGTTCGCTCTTGCTGCCGTCAGACTGGGCATGCTGTTGCTGTGCAGACCCTGCTGCTGCTGTGTCCTGGATGCTACCCGTAACCAATTGCTGAACCGTGCTCTGAACACAGGTTGCAGCAGCAGCAGCAGCAGCAGCAACAGCAACAACAGCTTGTTCTGCCTGCTGTCTGACTGGAGGATTGAATGTGTTATGCAAAGACGGGTTGCCACTTTCGACTGCTGCGGGATCCTGTTGGGGCTGCTCCTGCCCTTGCTGTGGTCGTTTCTGCGTTTCTTCTTCTGCTGCTTGCGGTTCGGTGCATGTGGCTCTGCACGTGAATTGTGGCTTTCCACTCGGATCTGGTGTGAGAATCTCGTTCAGGACAATGGTGTGACGAGTGAGGCCCAGCCTGGCCTTGAAGGCATCCACTAGCCGTGCCACGCCGGTTTTGAGACCGGAAAACGAGAAGTTGCAGGAATCCTGCAGGCAAAACAGCAGCACTTGAGGAGATGTCAGGCACTGCTGAGCTGATGTCAGGCACTGCTGAGCTGAACAAAGAGCAGACCCAGGTGCATACGCACATGAAGTTTTTCTGACCATCAACTGGATTTGCAAGGTTGGATAGGAATTAACTCAGGCTTATCAACACTGTAAACGCTTATGAATAAACAATTGGAGTTTCGCCTCGACTTGCAACGCGTGGTATGACGTCAAAGTGACAGTCACGTCTGTGACCTGTCAAGGCAGCGACGCGCAGATGTCCTCAGGCCTTGCGCAATCGAGTTTATTTGTGCACAGACACAGCCGCTGCGCAGAAAATACAAATCAGAAAATACCACAGCCCTTGCACTCAAGGTGGCACACGCGCATAACTCAGCAGCTTCACATAGCAGCATTTGCCTCCATCCTGTGGCCTGGACTTTCAGCCTGTGACTTGACCATGCAATTAGAGAGTCGCCTTGTCTACGCCCTTCAACAGCCCCAAATCCCCAATCCTTCACCCTGGCATGAGGCTTACCCTATGCTGCCCAGTCTGCATCGGTATGGTCATCTTGTGTGCGTTGGGGTTGCCTCTGAGCGCCAGCTTCTCCAGCAATGGACCTCCAGGAATGGTCGAAAACCCTAACAGCCTGGCGGTTTTATCAAAACACTCGCCCATGCTGTCATCAAGCGTGGTGCCTAGAATCCGGTACTTTCCCACTCCAGCGCAGTAAACCAACATGTTGTGCCCCCCGGAGACGAGTAGCAGGAGCGCGGGGAAGGACAGGGGAGGGTTGTTCACGACGGGCATGCGGCACATGAGCGTGTGGGCCTCCATGTGATGCACATGGACCATGGGCTTGCCATGCGCAGCGGCCAGGGTCAATGCATGTCGCACACCCACCTGCATAGCGTAGGAAGCATGCAGCAAACATAAGCAACATGTCAAGTCTAAAACAACGGTTTTGAAATGTAGTTGGTTACAAGCGGCCGGACCGACAGCGCAGGAAGCAAATCCATGTGAAATCCAAACGATGGTGAATGCATTGAACGTCAAATGCCGTTCCAGTTGCCAGACCAGTGATGATCATGGTAAAAAGGCATTGCTGGCAAGAGGTACCTTGATGCTCCACCGCTCAGCGTTGGACCCTCGCATGCACGACCCTGACAGAGCTGCCACACAGCTACCTCTCGTAGCCCAAGCCCGCACTCTGCTTGCAGTATTGATAGCCGTCACAAGCCCGCATGATGACAGTTGCTGCCTTGTGTACGTAGAAGTGTTTTTAAGCCCCGGGGCAGGACTCGGCACTGGCCTTCCCAATTGTATCCAATCTTCAAAACGACTGCATGTGTGTACAATACCCCGTGCACAACCCCATGTATCCCCTTTGGTACACCCGATCGTGCCCACCCCAGCCGGTGCCCACCTGCAGGCAAAGGGACAGCCCGGGCCCAATGGTGACGGCCACTGCCGTAAGCTCCGCTGGCTTGATGCCTGCCTTCTCCAAGCACCTGTGCTCGAATCCAGGTGACGACATTGGTTTACACTCTGTATCAGCAGTTTTTGGCGAAGCGAGTATGATGATGCTGGGACCCTTGCAATGATTTGAGCCATCTTCTGTTCCCCTTGCGGGGCGAGACAGATGTACAAAATCCCTCACTCACGCACCTGAACAATCAGTTTCGTGTGCTGCTATGCCCATGTGACAGAAGTCATGGGAAACGAGCATTGCCCTGATGGTGGTTATGCATTTTGCCCGGCCTTCCTTAACCTCGCTTATGAGCGACCATTTTCTTCCTTTCTTTCCCTCACGCACTGTTGTACATGCGATGCTTGCACCATCTTCTGTTCCATTTCGGAAATACCCACCCACACGCTCATTTGCACCCACTCACTCAGTCTTCCACACACCTGTCCACTGTTCCAGTGATGGAGGCGGCGTGTGCGTCCCGAGCGGCGTCGGGCTTCACTCCGCCCCATTGCTCGTGAACGCCCGTCTGCAGGGCAGCACGCGACAATACACCTTGAAGCAGAACACACAGTATACTGATGATATTGCTATTAGAACAAGAGCACCTGTATTGCTGTCATGAATACATGATGTTAGATGCACTACGTTCCGAAGACACCATTTCCTTGGCTGCCTCTCGGTCTGGTGCCTAGATTTGGATGCCTAGTTTTGTTTAGCCTGGGCACTAGGAATTACCACCTCTCTAGAGTATCATCATTCTGCAAGCTGACTACTGTATCACGGTGGACAGCTGGCTGCAAAGATGGGGCTTTCCTCCCACTGATCCTGTACACTACAGTTTGCTTTCTTGGATACCGAGCAGCCTCGGGCTGAAGGCCAACTGTAGCAAACGAACAGTGTGTTATTGAGTAAAACCACCCTGACTAACCTTGATGGCGCTGGTGACCCTGAAAACTATAATCAACCTGTCTGATCATGGACTACGCTGACTATCCACATGCCCCATGTATTTGTTGCTGTCAACCCACCTGTGATGCGATTTCATGTGCAAGCACGGTTCCGTCTCCCCTCACAACTGCCGCTGCTGTGTCATCACAGCTGCTCTCAATGCCCAGCACCAGCCACTGGGCAGGGTCCTGCGGCACCTGCACCGCCCGGGGGCCAGCCGCGGCCGGTTGGGAACCAGCCAACGGCGCCGGCCCGCGTGCACCGGCCCGCCACATTGTCTTGGATGGGGGCAGGCCGGTGGCTCGCCACTGTGTGAGAGTTGCGTGTGTGTCTGTGTCATTGGCCAGGGCTGTGATGGTCACAAGACGCCCTGCGCCCTGAGAACCAAAACCACTGCGGATGAGGGACAAGCAAAACCAAACCAGAGAAAGCGTGTTCTTGGAGGCGCTGGGCAGATTTCTTGATTCAAGTCCATGGTCAGGCGATGCATGCTCGTTGCTCAGATGTGTGGTTGATGTTCTGCCCTATGGACACGCGATGCGGGGTCTGGGGGCAGACGTTCCGTGTGCATGGCGTCTGAACCTGAACCAATCACTTCAACCGCTTCAGGCATAAACTGTGACTAGATGCCGACTTCCTGCCGCTGAACCTGTGCCCAGCATGGCGTGACATGCTTTCATAAAATTGTCTGTCATTATCGGGAGCGCTTTTGCACGTTTTGAAATGGTTCTGTGTGCATCGGGAGCGCCTTTCACATCATATGATGATGCACGCGCCAAAACAGACAGAAATCAGCCTCCTAAATAGTCAGCCTCACCTTATATGCACATTGATGCCTTTCTGTGCGTATGCCATGGCCTCTGGGGGCATCTTGTCAGGCCACTCTACCAGACACACGTCCTTGGACATGACATCTTTCCAAACGAACAGACCAGTGATTTGGTCAATCTGTGGACAACAACGGTACATTCAAGCCACCCTTTGCTTGCAGGAAATTCACACATAAGCTATGCAGCTATGAGTAGTTGACATGCTGCAAACTGTGGACAGCACAAGGGATCATTGTATCTGCCAAATCTGCCGATGGCACCAAACAAACATCTGTGGCAGCCGTGACAGTGTGGCAAAGGCTGTTTGAACCATGTGCGTTTTCACTGCCTTGGAGGGCCTTGTCGTGTCTTAGGGCCAATGGGCCACGCAGCGGGGCAGGAACATGAGCACACGGAGTGCTGCAGTTCTTGCACATTCAGATAAGCAGATGCTTACATCAGTCTTCTGTTCCAGATCTGGGACGTTGATGCTAACGCCATCTGTGGACCAATTCAGGCGGAAAGCCAGACACACACACACACACACACATACACACACACACACACATACCCTTTTGGTCCCCCACAGCCGATACGGGTCCATGTGATGCATGGCTGAGGGACGCTGCCCACTTGTGCGTGCCTCGCTGTCATGCGCCAAGTCATCCTGTAACCGCACATGATACATTTTGGTACTTTTGTGTTGTTTCACCTTCATGGTATGAACGTCATGCTTTGTTGCATGCCCACATGCATGCCCACATGCTTAGCCCAGCGGCTGATCAGCCGTTGTGACTCAGAGCACTGTGCAGTTGCCAACTGCAGCAGTCCACCATGCAAGGTAAACCATGTGCACAACGCATGGATGTGCATGTGCACAGAACTGACTCCATGGCACACTGTAGCCAGTGCTGTGAAAACGAGCTGTGTAAACATATGCACTCCATCAATACTGCCAAGGGTTGCCAACCTTGCTACCAACGACGTTGCCAAGCTCAACATCCGGTGGCCTAAGAATCAGCAGGAATGATGTCCTGGAAGTGCATCAAAGTAAGCTGACATGAGCCGCGCACTCAAAGATGTGCAGCTTGTCCGTCATATGCACTCAACGTGTGCTGCCAAGCATGGCCTGGTAACCTCTCCCACACCTCAACTATGTGGGACACAGGCGTTAACATTACTCAACGATGCAATCGTTTACCTCCTTCAACTGGATAGTGCATACGATTGGGTAATTGTGCAAACTTCACAAAACTATGGGCATGGCATGTGGCGCACTGCCGTGTAACAAATGTCACCTCGAGCGCATGCGCACAACTTGCGGCTCACTGAAGGCGCTGCAAAACGTCTGAAAGTGTACTGCCGAGGTCGGCCAACCCTGCTAACAACGGTACTCCCAAGCGTCCCCCTGAAAGCGATTTGCCTGACGGTGTGTTGAACAGCTCTCACCTGGTATGTGTAACACAGCACGTAGGTGGGCGAGGCAACAGGCAGGTGCCTGTCACCCACAAACGAACGCACGATGCCACGAGCGATGGTGGATTTGCCTGAACAGCAAATGCAACAGGCTTTGAAAACTCCACCCAAACTGTGCATAGGAAGCGGAGATGCACCCAAAACGCTTGTCACCTGCTATCTGCTGGCATTGACCGACACGCATGGACCCTGCTGCACCTCACGTCCTCTGCCCACTGGCTGGCTGGCTGGCTGGCTGGCTGGCTGGCTGGCTTCCTTCACTTCTGTCTGTCGCACATGGAGTATTACTCTCCTGAACTGTCAGACACACCGTGTTGTGTGTACATAGTACATAGTATATAGTACATAGTAGTGTTGTGTGTAACTAATGTTTACTGTCAGACATGAAGCTTTGAGCGTAAACTGCCACACAATGGTTTTTGCTATCCCTGTTCATTGTGTTCCATGGTGCACACTGAGACTTGCTGCCCTCGCCTGGCCCACCTGCGCCCAGTTGCCCGTTGAGCAGCACCACGTGGCCGGGGCGGCAGAAGGTTGCCTGTATTGCATGGCCCAGCATTTCCATGTCCTCCGAAGATGTAGCCCAGAAGTGGAACCCTGCAGGCAAGGCATGAGCTAATGCAGTTGCAGCCAGCCGCGAGCTATTCCGCAGCTTGCTGACCAGCTTGCTGAGTACTTGAAGAATACATGAATACATGACGGAATGAAGGGAGAAAGGCGAACTCACGCGCCTCATGCTGACACACTGGTTCTCACACTCTTGCACGTGCCATTACCACCACAACCACTGTCACCATTTGCCGCCAGAGTTCATCTGTGTGCAATAATTGGCCTGGTTATATGAGCACCACCTTCTCATCTTCACCATAAGCGAACCCTGTTTTGTAACCTCCTCCCTGCCCTGTCCTTTCCTTGATGGTAGTTGTACCTGGGGTATAGTCTGCTGAGAGTCTGTTGCGGAGAGCTGCTGTGAGTGGTCCTGCGTCTGCGTCCTGTATCTCCCTCCGGGCCTCGCCTGCTATGGCGGCTGCTGCGTCAGTGGTGGTGGCTGCCGCGTCGGTGGTGGCTGCTGCTGTGTCAGTGGCTGTTGCTGCCGCATCGGTGGTGGCTGCTGCTGTGTCAGTGGCTGTTGCTGTTGCTGCGTCCGCTTGGGTTGCTGCAACACTGCCATGGTTGTAGCAGGGGATTATGTGCGTGTGCAACTGTGGGATGGTCTGACCAGCTGCAGGACCATGCAGCTGCTGCACCTTTAAACCTGCATAGCATGGGGTCAAGGTATGCTGGCTGAGACACAAGCTCGTTAGCAACTACATGCTGGAGCAAATTCCATTGGACGAACATTACTCTGTATACTTTTGGCAGTCATGATTGCATGCATGCATGCATGCACATGGCTGAGCATGGCTGGAAACAGTGGCCCATGGCGTAGCCGCACGCTTACCATGACACTGCGTGACCTGGTGCACAGCTTTCGCCACGGCCTGCACGTCCCGTGCCATAGCAACCAGGCCAGCATCTGTGACTGGCTCCAGTAAGGTGGCTACGCGCTCCTTTAAGACCACAAGCACATGTCCACGCGACATGGGCCGCCCTTCCAAAACCGCCAATGTGTGCTTGCCATCGAACAGCAACCATGCATCGTGCGGATGTGCGGACAAGCGATCCAAGACGTTATTCTTGACATGCTTGTAGGCGGCGAGGCCAGAGGGTGCCGAACCGCCGCCACTGCCCGATTTCATTTTCTTCTTCGATCCCGGCGTGTCTGCATTGTCTTGTTTGCGTTTGTCTGGCATCGCGGCCGACAATTGAGCTATACGTGTTCCATTTGGTAAGTTATGCGATAACGATGCAGCCATGCGGAGACTCTTACAGAACGTCGAGACACGGTCAACGCCAACCATTTCGTGCACTTTTTCGCCGTTGACCCTGGCCACCGTTGACCCACTCGTTGACCGTTCCAATACTTCATTTCCAACATCACTTGCTTGTGCTAAAGTTGCATGATGACGTCAATGTCAGCGACCAAAACAAGGCTGTTACAAGGAGGGAGTGCACACCATGCAGCACGTCCAACGCAAATATTAACTGTTTGCGCAATTTGCAAAAATTCCTCCTAGTAAAGGGGAATTTAGCCGTGTCAGCAAGGGGTGGTGAGGCCCTTGTGGCTATCACCCCACAGGACACCTTCCGAAAGCATCCCGATAGCCATATAAATGGACTGGGTTGAAAGATTGTCAGGGTTAATGACAGTGTCAGAGCAACAAATGAATTGGCAAGTCTCACAATGTCAACAGTTAATAAGCACAGAGCACCTTCAAAAAGCACCCCGTTAGCAAAGATAATGAGACCATCTAGATGTGTCAAAGGTGAAATGATTGTCGATCTCAAATCAATTGCAACTAGTCTCAAGATGGTCATTCCTTCGCTAGTTAGGACGTGCAACACGCTGATCGAGTTGGTGGCGACTTACATCGACTTACATCAGAGGGCTGGAGGTAAAACAAGGGAGTATTCTGCAGGCTGTGGTGAAGAACGCCTACTACAATGCAATCAAGGTTGCCCTTATCACAAGCGCGACTCAGGTATGTCAGGGGTGGCAACTATGGCTGGAATGAACCAGGCAAACGAAGAAGAGCTGTTTGAGCCCTGCAGCACTTTTGCTATCCATCCTGCCCGAGATTTGTCCTGTGAATACAGGCACCAGTTTCAGCCCAGCACCAAGCCGATCAGACGCACAGTGCATGTCGCCAATACGACACTATCTCAACGCGGCATCCCATGCTGGGCAGCACTAGACCATTTTCTCCTGTGCTCATGCACGAGCGCGCGCTGAATGCCAAATGTGTACACACAGTCACATGAGAAAATCTACAGAAAAGGATTCAATGGAGCAAAAGGAATGAACTGAACAGCTCTGAAAGCACATGAACTGAACAGGACATGAAATGAACAGCTCAGAAAGGACATGAAAGCAGGTCTCATCACAAGAGAAGCTGAATTGCAGCGAGGCTCAAACCAGAAATGAAGGCTGCGGACCAGGAAAGGCTTGCAGGCAGGCAGCAGGCAGCAGACTAACGCTTCCCAGCTGCCAAAGGCGCAGGTAGTCAGTTTTGCCCACCTGAAACCAAGCAAGTAAGCAAGCCGCAGCATCTCGCCACTGCCTGGGCCAACGACCGACGTTTCTACGTTTGGCCTGGGCCTGTTGAGAGCATTGCTCTGGCCCAGTTGAGACTGAGCATCCATGCGATGCTGAATCTGAGGCGCTACTGCCTTGACATCTACATGCATGCTAGAGCAAGGAGCCCAATTTCGTAGTACCGTTAGTCAGAAACAGTGTCCAGCCTGCAGTACAAGCCCTGGCTGCTACTTACAGGCAGTCCCCTTAGTACACTAGTGTTAGTCGACACCAGTGCTAACCCAGTGCTGAAAGGTCATGGTTTGCATGCCACTCATTTTCACAGAATTTGCAGAAAACCCAGACCTTTCTACAAGTGAAAAGCTCAAACAGCAAAAACCTGATTCGCACCGTTTTATAATCGGATTACGAAATTAGCTGAACATTGTGTCAGTGCATGGAAGCAGGCTGGATGCTTCGCCCTGCCCTTGAGCTCTGCCATCCTGCTGAGGCCGGTGTGCATCCTGTCAGTGAGTGTGGACAACTGTCTGGTGAGGCGGTCCTCATGCCCCTTCAGATACACGTACCGTGCCGTAGTTGGCAAGGGCTCAGTGCGGCCAGCCAGAACAACTTGCAGCGATGACCAGTAAAGAAGAGAGTGCAGCTGCCTATCTGAATGGCCAGTCAAGACGGCTCGCGAGAAGTGTCCCCAGCCGCGATACCTGAACACCCCAAGTGATGCCTACTCACCGTAGAGGAGACGCTTTCTCATCAGTCTCGCCTTGCCAGCTTGCTTGTCAAGAGCCACACAACTATGACATCTTGAGCATAACGATATGATGGCTGTGGCCAGTCCTCACTGGTCGCTGTAGCCGGCCCTTGGACACACAGATGCTCAGCCTTGCAATCCAGGAAGGGGCTGCCGATTTGAAAAGCCGCTTGTGGCGAATGGGCGGCGTTCATGCTCACGACCTTAAGCAAGCCGTGTCAGTCGTGCACACAAGCGCCTCTGGCAGCTGTAGCAGCAAGCTGCGGACAAGATCACATAGTAGCAAGGCAGCAACACTCAATGGTCGATGATGGCAACTGAACAAGTACTTTAAGTCAGAGAACACGCTGCTGGCTACTGGATGCCGACAGCATGCTTGTGTGGAGGTGCCACCCTTGTCAATGTAACTGGCCCGCACCAATTTCACCCTCCAGCCGCCCACCCCACAGCAGCCCACCCGACCGCCCCTCACCTGACCGCCCCTCACCCGCCTGCCC
>QAXH01006322.1:144842-156126 GCA_004335635.1 Chloromonas sp. AAM2
CCTCACCCGCCTGCCCCGCCCCGCCCGCACCCGTCCCGCACTTGCCTGCCCCACACCTGCCCGCCCCGCACCAGCCTGCTACTCGCCTCAGCTCGTGGCTATGTCGAGCGCCCGCACCACCCGCTCGTCCACGTATGGCTCCAGCCGCATCATGGCCAGGTACGTGTCCAGTACGTCTATGGGAGTGGACAGGCCCAAACTTCGGCCTATGCACGCCTGGGGCAAGCAACAGGCACACCAAGACACAGCTCTCACAGCGGGGAGGGTCATTCCGTGTTGAGTGATGGACTGAAGGCAGCCAGGGTTAGCTCAGGGCAAACAATTTGTCAGAATTACTGCAGTAAAGTAATATGGTGAGGCCGCATGCTTCTGTGATCCAACCAATGTGAGCTTCATGTCTTCATGTCTCGATCTCTCAGCTGCAATTAGTCTCTGAGCTGGCAGACCAAGCAGCCATCGAAAATCAAAAGAGTGGGGTTAGGCCAGAACCAGCAAACAACTTGTCAGAGTTGCCATAGAAGTGTTATGTTGTGGTTGCTGCAAGGGAAACCCTTTCAGACACCCTTCTGGATGGTGTGCAATGTGCTGCACTCACCAGCATGTGTAACTGTTTTTTATAGCCCAAACACAGGTCCTCTAGCAGTAGCTGCTGTTCCACAGCATCTGCCAAGGTTTGGCCCGTGTCAGCTGCCACACGTGATGCGTTTTCATCGCGGTTGTTCTCGCCAGCAACAGCTGACAAACGCCGTTCATATTGAGACGCTGGGAGGGCATTTGACGTCAGAGAGCCATCATCCAGCCATGCAATTTCGACCTCTGCACCCACAAACAAAGTCAGCATCTATCAGCAGCTGGGTAGATACCTATGAATGATAGCAGGTGGTCAGACAGTGGTGAGGAGCGTGCAGCTGTCAACTGCATGCCGTGGTTTGCCATGCCTGCCTCCTGAACGCACCTGGTTGATCAATGATGGGGTCCCATGCTGCTTCGTCCGCATACATAGCCTGCTGGGTCTTCAGCTGGGTGACGCATGCATGGTGCAGGTCTTGCATGCTTGTGAGCATACGTGACAGTGCAAGGATCACCTCCTGGAGCACCATGTACTCCGACTGCGTGTCCGACAAGTCCACTGTTGCTGGGCGTGCCGATCCTTGGCGGCTGGCTGCCAGGGCGGCAGAGGGCACCTGAGCATTCACGCAATCAGACAAAACAAGGGCGCATCTGGCATTGTGTATGCTGCAAAGCATCCCGATGCACAGATGGTTTGTATGTCTTGCACGATGCAGGGCTATCATTGCAAAAAGAACAGCGACAAAGTCACCGTGTGGAAGAGCGCGCCCGCCACTCTGCGTTTGGTCAAGTTCGCCTGGGCCGATTCCGGTTGCGGCAGGGCGCTTCGCAATTGCTCCAAACAATCTGTGGCGATGGCCCAGTTCTGTCGCCAGGCCTGCATGCGTGCTGCACAATTTGCATCATCAGCAACAATCTCAGTTGGGCGCTGTGCCTCCCTACTCAAACTCTTGCCTGTATCATGCCGGGAAGAGACACAATGTCTGCTTCGTCTCTCTTGAATATAAAGCTGTCTGCTGTCATCCTGCACTCAGCCTCTCTTTGATCCTGGCTCAGATGTCACACTCCATGTCACGTCCTTTTTTATTGTCTCGTTTTAATTGTTGTAGGTTCAAAAACACACTTTACAAGAACTGAATTAAATTTTAAGATTTTGAGATTTGCATTTCGCGCTCTGTTACTTTTACCTCAGCTAGTTTGATGTAACACATCCATTGATGTACCTCTTGGAACAGGCTTGATATTAAAGACCAACAAGGCTCTCAGTTTCAGCAAGCACCAGCACTGAAGCAGCTTTGGAAGCAGCTTTGGAAGCAGCTTTGGAAGAGGACCTCGCCTGCCATAGCATGCATTCTCTAATAACGGTTACGCGTAACTCCGGAGTGTAAAATTGACCTGTCATCAGGCTGTTCGTCAAGCCAGTTCTGTGCACGATGCCTGGAACGAGCCTATGCGTGGTCTCGGAATAACGTTTGTAACGCGACCGGAGTCGGGCAGCACCTGGCGCGTCTGCACTTGCCGCGAAATGTCAACCTGTTGACGCGATGCGACACCCCGATGCATAGCCTTGGCCTTCGGGCGATGCAGCAAAAGCTGCACGGCAGGCATGCGTACCCCATCGCCAGGGGACCCCCACCCCCAGGACTCAGCTCGTACAGCGTTCACCCTTGCAAGTATTCATTTCAGGAAGGACAGCAACCGCATCACGTGCTTGGTGGTGGACCATCGCCTGCGCAGGCTCTTCCTGGGACTGTCCAATGGGTGAGCTTGCCTCATCATACCATCCATCATGGCGTGCATCATGACACCTAACAGGGCATGCAGCATGGCATCATGCATCATGACATGCATCATGGCATCCATTATGACATGCATCATGACATCACGCATCATGGCGTGCATCATGGCGTGCATCATGGCGTGCATCATGGCATGCATCATGACATGCACAGGGCTTGCTCGTCGGACCGGTGCCCGAGCTTGGCATTGCTGTCTGCTAACACTTGGACTCGCCCAGCATATTTCTTGCTCTTGACAAGGCTTGCATGCATTGAACCTTGCGCGCCCGCTTATCGTTTCTTGCAACTCTGCTTCTGATTAACTTTGGTACCTCAGAGGAGCAACTTCACGCACATTTCTGCTGCTGTCATGCCATGCCACAAGCACACCCTGCTCACCCTCTGACATGCAATGCAAATTGTACCGCATGTTGTATGCGTGATGCAGTTACGTTGAAGAGCACCAGCTGATTGTCTCAGGCCCCAGCTCTACCACAGGCAGCGGGTCACAGGGCGATATAACACAGGTGATGACGGCGGTTGAAACTTCGCAGAAGCAGTCCTTCGCAATGCGGGTATGATGGTGTACATGGATGCTTGAGCAGACTTGCTCTTGCTCAGATGCGCAGTTATTACTCACGTCAAATTCAGCTTCATGTGTGGGATGATACAGATGCAAAACGACACTCACTCACTAACTCGCTCACTCACTCACTCACTCACTCACTCACTCACTCACACTGTCACAGGCAGGGCCATCCTCTGTGGCGGGCCTGAGGCTGGTGTCAGGTCGCAAGCTGTACCGAGGGCCAGTGGCGGAGCTGTGCAGCCTGCCGGTGGCGCTGAGGGTGGTGGCACGCAGCCAGGATGGAAACGTCATGGTGAGAGGTTGAGCTGGGGTTCAGGTTCAGTAATGACGCCTACAGGCTAGTGTGCATGCAACCAATTTTCGTTGAACAGCAAGTGGGCCGACTGGTGCCGACGGACTAGCAAGCGTTGGTTAAAGCTACGGGCTAGCAAGCCACAGATGCGTTGGTTAAAGCTCACAAACATGACACAGGACCAGGTTCAGAAGTTTAGCTTACGTTTAATTGCTTAGTAGCTTGGTAGTTTACGCTTACGTGCCACAGGGAAACGTCACAGGCTAGTGAGGCACAGTGGCATTGGGTTGAGAATCCGGAGCTCACAAATATGACACAGGCGCATTAGATGTATTTTGTCATAATACAATTGGTTTAGCAACAGCTTGTGTAGCAGCAAGTTGAAATGAAATACTTCTAATTCCTAGTGAATAATTACTGTTTACGATATCACGCAATCCGTGCGTTGAATAATTTTCTGAACGTTGACGTGTATCAGTTCTTACACTTGATCGTACAGCTGTTAAGCGTCAACGTAAAAATGGTAAAAACGTGTTGCTAGTGGTATTACAAAGCCTTTTCTGTTCAGCAGTTGTTCTGGTAATTCGGTTTTCCTCTGCTTGCACCCCCTGAACAGCCGCCCCCCCTGACGCCAGCGTTCAAGGGCTCACTGCTCGGTGTTGGTGTGCCTGCAGGTGTGTCCGTACGAGAGTGCGGACGTGCTGCCTGTCGCTGCACTCAAGAACGCAATTGCCATGGCAGGTGAGTGGCCGGAGACAGGCATGAAACCAGTCCAAGACGACTGTTTCGGCCAATCTGTAGCTGTGGCCAGGAGCCAGGAAGGCAGTCTACGTTAACTGTACCTACGGCAGAGCAGATGGTGCAGCTAGTTGATATCATTGTATGACCCGCAACTCGGGGAGACGGGCGCTGGTGGCAATATGCAGCCGAGGATTGACTGGTCGCAGGCGTTTCTCACCATCACACGGGTTGGCATCACCACACAATTAACTATGTTCATATCAGACTGTTGCTGGACACGCAGGTCCATGCCACATGGATTTACGTGTCACATGGGCCGTGTGCACCCCGTAACGTGTCCTGCAGCGGCCTCACTGATGCAAACATGCCGGCACGTGTCACAGGGGATGGCGCCCTCAAGGCTCCCGCCCGGCTAGCGGTGGCCTGTCGCTCGAGTGCACTATCCGGAGGCGCGGCATGCAAGCTGGTTGTGTGTGTGGTGGGGGGTGCGCCGGGCGGGGCGCAGGCACAGGCGCAGCAGGTGCAAGTGCTGGCGCAGATCAATGTGCAGGTGAGCAGTGTTTGACAAGAAACAATGAACGGGACACAACAGAGCACCAGGCAGCCACTCTGCTTGTTTTCAATGCTAGTCTGATTGACGGTGGTTCACTGTGCATGCTCATCTGATTGCTGTCATGCACATCAAGCTGTGCGCCTGATGCCTGGTGCATGGGTGGCATGCAGGAGACAATCCTGGGCGTCACTTGGGCCGGTGACAGCGTGCTCCTGGCCCTGCCATCGTGCTACCGCCTGGTTACGAGCGGTGGAGGCACCACCGACATCGCGCCCCATTCCAGCCCGCAGCCGCTGCTGGCGCCCGTCACTCCCGCTAGACAGGCACTCGTGCTGCTGTCAGACACAATGGTGTGTGCGTGCGCGTGTGCGCATGTACGTGTGTGCGCATGTACGTGTGTGCGTGCACGTCTACACGTGCGCGTGTGTCTCAGAACAGACTTGGAACAGAAGAGGGATAGTCTATAGTAGACACTGCACAATGGTGACTCAACAAGGCGTTTGACAATCACATTACCTGAGAGTATTAGAGTTTCTCGCATTTTTTCTTAATGTTCAATGAAAAACAATGTACCATGCTAGAGGGAAACCACTGCAGCTCAGTGTCTCAAGCAGCAAAGTGTGTGCATACTCGATCACACTTGTCACGCCATCACTGAGCTGGGCCTGTGACAAGGGCTTCAACAACATCTGATGCATGGCTTGTTGCTATGGGCTTGGGCTTCACCTTTCCCTACGCATGCTATCAAAACTCGGTTAGTCCGTCAACCTTTCGCACCTTTTTGCCCAAAATGCTTGTATACACAAGCTATAGATCTCTTCATTGAAAGTGTTTGCAACCGTCACAACATAGCTATGCGACTAGAATACTGCCCCACTTTTCGCAGGTGGTTGCTGTTGATGCCACTGGCTCTGCTGTGACTGCCCCCCTACTTCTGGGCAGCTTCCCCCTGGCGCTGGCCTCTGTGGGCAGTCACGTGCTGGCCGTTACTGAGGAGGCCGTTGAAGTGCTAGACCGCACCACAGGCGTGCAGCTGCAGACCATACCCTTCGCACACGACGATGCATGGGTGCAGGTGCGTGCGGGTGCACATGGACATTCCGTTATTTTCGTCACATCGTGCTGCATGTTGTCGTTGGTTCGTTGCTGTTGCATGTGTGTGTGATGTACAGGACGCACATGGACACGTCTGCGGCGGGCATGGCTTGACGCATGCAGGCAGACAGAAGGGTCATGGGGCCTAAGACTTGTTGCTTGTTGGTTTGTTGTTGTTACATGCTTGTAGTGCTACTCCTATGATGCGTACCAAACGTTTGGCCATCCCCCCTGCCGTTTGTCGTCCGTCCAGGTCACGGACTTTCAAGAAGGCTGAGGTCCGTTTTCCTGCTGGTGTCATAAACTTTTCAAACCTGCTACTCTAAGAGTGACTTTTCAAACCCACCACCCTTGCTAACCTAGGAGTAACTTTTCAAACCTACTAACCTAGGAGCAGCTTTTCAAACCACCTTGTTTCCTGTTTTCAGGCCGCCCGCCGTCTCCCCTGCTCCAGCGAGGACTGGGGCACCGGGTACGTCATATTCTCCACATCCTCCACTGTGCACTGTCTGGCGGCTGTGGCGCCTGAACAGCAGGTGAGCCATATATGGACCAAATGACATGTGGAGAAGAGCGGTACAAGAAGCACATGCACTTAGCTTGAACAGCATCAGAGCGTGCCTGGGTTGAGCTCGTTGAGAGCTATCCAACAGTCTGGAGCCACCACACTTGCTGATGCCACCAAGCTCGGCAAGTTTGTTGTTGAGTTTTTTTGTTGGTGTGGTCAACATGTGGCGTTGAGTCCCAGGATGAAGGTGTAGCTCGTGTATGTTGCTTGGCACGCGACCGATTGTCAAAGTCGGCCTGATGCCCCTGCATGTGCCGGTGGCTGGTGCATGCTCTAATCCTAATCCTCCTGTCACACACACAGGCTCAGGAGCTTCTCAAGCGGCGGCGGTACGCAGCTGCGATGGCCCTCATCAGCGCCCGCTGCACGCCCCAACCGACACCAACCACCCGCACCAGGCGGCGAGCTAACAACAACAGCAGTGCGGCCATGCAAGTGCAGGCTGTGCCCGCATGGTGCCATCAGGCAGTGGCGCAGACTGCTGTGCTGCTGCTGCAGGCGGGTGACGGGAGAGGTGCTACTTAGGGGAAGTTTGTTGTCAACAGAACAAGACCTGTTCGTTACAAGTCAGTGTAATGCTTCCGTCCAATCTATGTCAAGCACAGGAAATTCAAGCCTCCAACTCAAATACAGGAAATTGAAGATGATTGTTTGTTGTGGGCTGCTGTCTTTGTAGTTGCTATCTCGTCACAACAATGAGCGTGGTGTCAACAAGGGGTGTGTCCCGCATTTCAGGGACAAATCAAGACGATATTGTCTGGTTTGATATTGATTCTCTTCTATTGATTTTCTTTTTTCAAATCTTGAAGCCAATCAACTGAAAGTGCTTAAGCCATTGTTGTCGTTGTTGTTGTTGTTGTTGTTGTTGTCGTTACTGTTTCAATGCAGGAGCTTCGGTTTCTGCCCGCTTTGGCTCTGTTGCTGGTCCTGCCCCCCAGCGTGTGGCAGCCCTGTCAACTGCTGGCACTCTTCCCTAGCGTGGCGTCGCGTTGGGCACGGGAGCTGCCTCCATCAAAGCTGTGGGCATTGCATGGAGGGCTCACAGGTGTGATGGCATAGGGTGAAGATATGATCTGGGTTAGTGTTCGGGCATGCCGCTGCATGAGGGTGGGCACATGAGGTGCAGGGGTATGGCACGGGTAAGGTGTGATGGTTGGGATTAGGGTTGTACAGGTCTAATGGCATGGTCTGCCCATGTCAGCAGCGCAAGGGACTTCATCGTCCTGTTTTCCTTGTCGCTGAACTTTGACTTGCCCTGACCGTCCTTTTGTAGTGGGCGCAGGCCAGTGCCAGGCCTCCTTGCAAGGGCTTTGCTTGGTGTATATCTACATCGTAGAACAGATGCGCCCCTTGCTTACGCCGACCTGAGTGCCCGAGTGCCTTTGCACATCTGCATTGTCCGAGTGCGACAGAAGACGGCTCTTCGGATGCATCATTTGTTATGCATCAACAGTCATCATACCTGCAAGGACTGCTGGTGCCAAA
Organism: Chloromonas sp. AAM2; assembly: GCA_004335635.1. NCBI lineage: Eukaryota > Viridiplantae > Chlorophyta > Chlorophyceae > Chlamydomonadales > Chlamydomonadaceae > Chloromonas > Chloromonas sp. AAM2. The sequence goes on from QAXH01006322.1 coordinate 152,514, forward strand.
CCCAAACCCTGTGTTTTCTCCATACCAGATCTCAAACGCATGGTCTCTGACCAGCTGGAGCTTCAGCGCGCCACCCGCCCACACACCCTGCCCATGCGCCCCATGCATGTCATGGGCCCCACCACTGACCCACATGGGCCGGGGGAGCCATGGGCGCATGAGGTGGATGCATGTGTTGTGCGGGCAAAGGTGCTCATAGCTGCCTATCTACTGCAGGTGAGACAGCGCATGTGTGCATGGGGCATGTGGGTGCATGGGACATGTGTGCACGTGTGCATGTGGCACGTGTGCATGAGACAGCGCATGTATGCATGGGGCATGTGGGGCACGTCAGGTTTACATTCAGGACGCTCTCCTACGGGTGGGACAGTCAGATCTGAACACCGCCCGGCAAGCAACCGAGGGGTCACAGGCCTTCTGTGGTAAGCTTGTGCAAAGCCATCACCATGATAAGAATGTCAGCCAGCCTAGCATGCACGCAATGCGTAACAACACACCTTTTTTAACCTGCTACACCAACTCTGGCTGTTGTGTGTGTCTCTGCGTGTTTACATCCGTATTGTCCCACAAGCGGAAAGAAGACGGTGCAAGCATCTATCACGCATCTGAGCACATAGCATGTCTCCCTTCACAATGACTTGAATAACAAGAGCTGTCGTCGCCATGCTTGATCATGAGTTTCTAGTTTCTGGTTCCTGTTCGTCGTGCTGTCCAGGCGCGTCATCTCCCCGGTGTCGAGCTGCTTGAAGCGGTGGACACGCTGTGCCTTCGGCTGCTGGTGGAGTGCGGGCTAGCGGGGCGGCTCGAGGGCGCGGTGTGCGCACACGGCTGCCAGGCATTGCTAAGGGACGCGGCAACACTGCTTACCAGCGCCAACAGGTGTGGGCTATGTGTAATACACTGTATATATCGCGCTATGGATATGCAAACGAGGCAAGAACAGCGCAGGACAGCTGTATGCATGTATGCGTGCTTGCAATGCATGGGTCTGGGTCAACCAGTCACAGTCTTTGGTCAGCAATCCCACACGTGCATCACAGCACATCTGCCAACGTTACCTTGAACGTTATCTGGGACGTTACTCTAGACGTTATGGATGTGTGACGCGTTGCCTTGTCCCATGTGCAGATGGCACGCCCTCGCCTTGCTACGCACCACACATAACCACGCACAGGAAGCGTTGGACATCTGGGAGTCAATGGGTAGAGGGGAGGTGACAGAGGACTCATCACACCTGGACACCCCAACCGCCCACCAATCGACAAGTAACGGCCCAACTGCCTCGCCCTCTGCTGATGCCGTTCTTGCTCAGTTGGACAACCTAACCGCTGCGCTACGAGCTGCGCACATGCCCGGTACTACCAGGCCAATGACGTCTGCCTTTGCCCAGGGCGTTTCACCCCCTATCCCAACCTGCCACTCTTCAGCATCCACTCTACATGTCGGTTTTAAATGACGTTTTGGAACGAGCCATGGGCGCTGATGACGCCATGTCAGCCGCACAGGGCACACTGGACACCGCAACTGATGCTTCCATGGCACAAGCAGATGCTTTGATGGTGCAACATTGCGGGACTGCATCGGGACTGGCAGCAGCCAACGGAAACCAAGCAGCCCTGGCTGCAGCGGCCAGCACCTCACTCATGTCGCACACAGACATTTCTGAACTCGTTTCTGAAACCATCCCCGCACGCGGGAACGGTCGAGCAACGGCTTTGCAGTCGCTAGAGCTACAGTCAGCTCACAGTGGCGTGCGAGTGCAGGTGCAGGCAGCCACGCGCCCAACCATGCGCGCCCATGCTACCATGTCAGGCACATGTCAGGTGCCTAGCCCTCAAGCCGTTTTTGAGCCGTACGTGTCACGTGCTGGCACGTGGTCTGACGTGGCTCTGTCACGTGTCACCCTGCCTGTCATGGCCACGCCCCCGGCGCCTGTGGCTGTGGAGCTGGTGCTTCAGAAGCTGCCCTGGCTGCTGGACATGTACCCTGGTGAGAGCCAGGGATGGATATCGATTGATTGATTGTTTAAATATTGATGATTGGATAATGCCCAGCTGGATATGAAGCCTGGTGAGACCTACACACTGGAAGATAAGAGAATCACACGCTTTAATATCCGAAAGAGGTCTATGAAATACAACAGAAGAATTGTTGAGCTCACGCATACCTTGAGTGATGATGATTCCAGCACACTTCTCCTTGACAACAGGCCAGGCCATGCCAGCATGCACGGACAGAGCAAGGTCATGGTCGTGGTCGAGCACATTCCGCCAGGGATGGATAGACATCTTCATGCTCTGCATCTTCAACAGCACGGCTGACGGCCAGGGCCGACTCGACGTAGTTTCACGTCTTGCATACAAGTGCCGAGTTTGCTTTGAGGCCATCTTCAGACTGATTGGTTTTATTAGTTCCGCGGAATTGTTATGTTGTTGTTGTTGTTGTTGTTGTTGTTCTTGTTTTTGTTGTTGTGAAAATCAACAAGCTTATGTCCTCCATGTTAGTGAGATGTCCTTCTACGTAGTTAGTTGTAAGATAAAGGTCACCGCTGCAGCCATTCTGAAATGATTGGTTGAAGACGACTGCGCTCTGTCATGTGGCGCTGCAGGTGAGGCGCTGTCAGTGTTGTGTGCGCGGCCCGACCTGCCTCTGCCCCGCGTACTGCAGCTACTGCACTCACGCACTGACGACGTGCGGTGGCGGTTTCTGCATCACGTGGTGTACGATAGATCAACCACCCCTGCAACCACACAACAGCAGTCACAGCAGCACCAACAGCAGCAACAGCAGCAGCTAGAGCAGCCTGATGCTATAGCAACAGCAGGAGGGGTTGGGGCATCACGGGCTGCTGGCATCACATTGAGTGAAGAAGAGGCGTCTGCACTGCATACTGAACTGGCGTTAGAACTGGTGGAATGCATTAGCAGGCACTATGCACAGCTAGAAACGCAGCAAGGGCTTCAAGAGCACGACCAGCCACAGATACAGATACAGCCTGCGAGGTCAGGGGCAGCCACCAGCACTCACGGCCAGTCAGCAACAGCAACAGAAGCAGCTGCACACAGTCGGTTGGGGTGGCTGCGAAGCGTCCTATCCGGGCATCTGACCGTTTCTTGGCGTTACGATGCGGATGTTGTGTTGGCCGCGGTTCATGCCACGTGTGCAGGGCGGTTACTGAGTGAGGAGGTGGCGTTACACAGGCGAAGAGGCGACCATTCAGCCGCATTGCAGATTTTAGTTGTAAGGCTTGGGGATGTGGAGGGGGCTGTGGCTTATTGCAGGCAGCAGCAGGCAGCCTTACAAGCAGTGGCAGCGGGGGCAGCAGGTGCCGGTGCTGGCCCGGAGGTTGAGCGGTTGTGGATGGCGTTGCTGGAGTGTTGCCTGCGGTGAGTGTGTCGGGTGTTGAAAATGGTGAGCCGAGGAACAAAGCAGCGGATCATTGAACAGGGGAGGGGGATCCAGGGCATCTCTATCGTCAAGCCAACCTTCACTAGTTAACGCATCATGTTCAAGAGTTAAGAACCCCGACTGACCGATCGACTGACTGACTGACTGACTGACTGACTGACTGACTGACTGACTGACTGACTGACTGACTGACTGACTGACTGAC
>QAXH01006322.1:156165-183776 GCA_004335635.1 Chloromonas sp. AAM2
CTGACTGACTGACTGACTGACTGACTGACTGACTGACTGACTGACTGACTGACTGACTGACCGACTGACTGACTGACTGACTGACTGACTGGGGCCGTATGTTATGCCTGTGGCTGCAGTCCCGGCGAGGGCCTCGAGCCCATGTACAGTGCGGCGCTGCGGGTGTTGGCCGCACCCTCCATGTCGGGGGGACTGGGGGTCACGCCGCAACTGGACCCCATCAAGGTGTGTGTGAGTGTGTGGGTGCTCTGGGTGTGTTCGGGTGAGTGTAAGGCTGTGTGGGTGCGTGTCAGGCTGTGTCGGGGTCACACTGCACTGGACCCCAGGGTCTTAATGGGTGAGTGTGCGGGGTGTGGTTAACATGACCCGATCAAGGTGATGGCGCAAACGCTGGTAGTTAGATGGTTGCATGGTTGATAGACAGGTAGACGGACAGACAGACGGACAGACAGACGGACAGACAGACGGACAGACAGACGGACAGACAGACAGACAGACGTATTCATTTATTGATTGATTGATTTTAGAGAGGCACGTAGCCTTTTCTCGCACACGGTGTCTGCTTTTCCTTGATGCTGGACAGGTTCTGAACGCCCTGCCTGACGGCATGCCCGTGTCGCTTGCGGGGGAGACACTGGCCAGCATGGTCACGGCCACTGCACACGCACACAGAAACGCACAGGTGTGTATGTATGTATGTGTGTAGAAACTGTTTTCTGAATGAACCCGTTCATGTCACATGTGCTTTCTCACGCTAACGGATAAGTTTGTCATTGTGTCAGGTCTCAATTCTTTTTACCTAAAGTGATATTGGGAATAGCACATGGTGGGCTATCCATGTCCAGGCGGGCCTTGCCACTGCTCCTGATATCAGGCAGCAAATGAAAGCGAAGTGTGTCACTTCCGACGCATGGTTGCTCCTGCGCCCCCAACAGAGGGTGGTGGCTTTACATTACAGCTGCCAGCGGATTAGGGCAGTGATGGCACACAGCAGCGCAGGCATAGCTTGTACTGCTGATGTTTCCTCGGTTGGATTCCAACCTCTGGAGGTGCTTGTTGTAACCTTTAGGAGGTACTTGTTGTAACTTTGCCCTGTATTCAGCCAGCTGAGCTGTGGAGAAGTTTGGTCGCCCGAGCACGACAAAGAAAAGTGCTGCAATCATCTTCCACTCAGTGACTGGTCCAAACAGTGAAGCCTTTGCTGCTTTGTGATGCGCACTGGCCTTGGTGACGATGCTTCCTGCTGGCTGGCCGTGTGACCAGGTGCTCAAAGCGCTGTACCGCGCACAGAACCTGGAGTTGCGTGCGGAGTCCCTGGCGTTGAGTTCTCAGGTGCGCAGCCGACATGCATGCACCCCTCCATGCACCCAGCAGCCACGGAGGCCACATGCATATGAACTGCAGCACTGACATGAACAAGCCACCTAAGCTCATCTTGTGTTTCGGCCATTCTCACTTACGGTCAGCTTCTCGTGCTTTCCACTTGCACACACACCCAGACACGTCTGCAGTGGCAACTACTACTGTGCAGATTTCATGCATCAAAGTATGCCTTGGACGTACACATGCATACATGTTGCCTTACTGTACATCAGAAGAAATGAAAGAAACGAAAAAAAACGTAAGGAATGTCTTGTGTGCATGCTTTGCACTGCGTTCAGCGAGTGGTTGTGAGTGAGAGCACCACCTGCCAGAGCTGCCACCGACTGCTGGCTGGCAGGGTGTTCACACGGTGAGTCGTGCGGTTAGTGCAGGGCCGCAACAGATTCAATGGCTCATCAGGTGCCTGCTTTCTGGCAGTCATCTGTCTCTTGATATCTTCATGCTGCTCAGCGAAAGCATTCACGTGGTGAGCCAATCATGGGCATGGGGGTATCCCAGCCTATGTATTCCTCTGTTTGTGGTTGTCGCTTGCTCATAAACCAGATGTAGTTGTTTAGGGTGGATTGCGCTTGTCTCTGGCTGCAGGAGCCCCTCCGGCATGCTGCTTTGTGACCGCTGTGTGCGGGTCAGCCCCCCAGAGGACGATGCCTAGGGGCTTCGCAGGTCGCTATGTATTACCCTGCCCCGACATGGAACTGGGATGCATGATTACAGCATCTGAAAGCCTCTGCATTTACCAGCTGCCAGCTCTGATTAAGCAGGGTTATAGTATTGCTTCTTGGTGCTAGTATTGCTTGTTTTGAACCCTCATATGAGCAGTGCTGAACTCTGCCTGTGACTGTTTTTCCAAACACAACATCACATGCTGTGTAAGCTTCGTGGGCGTACTGAAGCTGTAACCAACAAACAGGCACTCAATCGCTTCTGTGGTTGGCCCCCCGTTGCCAAGAACTGTTGCAGCACGACCGAAGTATACGGAACGGCTTCTTCTACTGCACGCTTCTGGTTCTCAACGCTCGCCTGTCTCCAACCACAGAACATCGAGCTTCAGGGGCCTTGGCCACCATCAGTTAGCCACTGCACATGCGTCAAATGCGCTGCCAACGCCATCCACATCATTACTAATCCATCAGTGGACGCGTACCATTCGTCTGGTTCACTGGTTGCCATCAAGCTGCAGCTCTAAAGCTGGCATGCTCAAGTAATGGGCAAGCATGTCCGCAAAAAAAAAAGGTTCACCCTTCGCCCAATGGTGGGTCTTCAGCTGCCTCATGCCTCATTGGTCACGGTGGCCCACTTCTTTCTCGATGCGGGGGTGGATTTCAATCTCCAATACATGGCAAGCTGACCTGCAGGCATACACCTTTCCGCAATCGTGTGTATGTCACGCCAGGGTTGCAAAGGTACACAACGCTGCCACGCGCCAGTGACTCGAGGATCTGTAGACGAGTGGGAGTCAATTGGTGCTCTTCCCGGGTTATGTGCCACCTTCGTCTACATCGTTGTACTTACAGTCGCCTATCAAATCCTGCAGGTCCGCAGCTCAACCAATCACAAGGTGCCGACGCAATAACATTTTTGTTTAGTTTGGCGATATGAAATTTATACCATCCGAACAGATATCACAAAGGAGATGCGGGTGACCGCTAAGCGCCTTGACAGTTTGGCACTGCAGCAACCGTAGCAAGCGAAAACGTGATGATGATGATGAGATTTGCTCAAGGGGCCTGGAACACTGAGAACCATTGTCATCGGAAACGCCACCATCAGCAAAATCATCCAGCTAACAACCAAAAACCCACGTCTGCCTGAAACTAAAGCCTCAAACTCGAACCACTCAGTCATGTATGCTTGTCTACTTGCAGCAGCGTAGGTTCCAGTCAGAGATTTCTAATCCCTAGGCTGGCTTCCGTGCAGCGGGGGCGCTAGCAGGCTGCACATCTCGAGCTTTGCCCTGAGCTGCTTGACTATGCCCCGAGGCCAGGGCGCCTTGGCGGGCGGATCGAGGTAGGGCGGCCTGACAGCCGAGGGCTGGCCCATGTGCCACCTGCACAGCGCACCAACCGTGAACAGTGCGTGTGTGTGTGTGTGTGCGTGCGTGCGTGTCTGCGTGTGTGCGTGCGCGTGTGTGCGTCTAACATTTGTATTGCCGCAAAAGGGACAGACGAGCAAGTATTTGAACAAGTGCGTGCGTGTGGATGTCAAGCAGACGACTTTCTTGCAAGGACCAGATGCCCACTGGCATAGCATCGACGCCTTTGGCTCTGACAGAGCATCGGTTGGCTGTCAGGCCAACCACATTTTGTTGTTGTCTAGGACCACATGTTCTCCTGCCACGTTCACGCAGTTTTGCTTAACTGTTCCCCAACTCCTATCAATGTTGGGCCTAACCCCCTTCCAAAGCGCACCTGCTTGTGTAGTTTGACCACCAGGGCAGCTGAGCACCCAGCCGTTTCATGGCCTGGTCCACATGCGGGTGCTCACCCTCTGGCACACGATTGCTGTCAAACGTCAGGAGAGCCCTGCCGATAGGCCAGGTGTATGCGCTAAACATGCGCGCGTATAGGTCTAGCAGCAGCTCATGCAAACGAACGTCTGCCTTCATGGCTGTGGTGATGTGTAGCCCACGTGCATGGGTGAGCTGGTGAGCATGGGCATTGATGACGTCAGGAGCATGTAGAGGGGCTGTTGCAGCACTGGCTGCGTCCTGCTGTGTGTTTTGGTTGTTGCTGTGAGGCCCAATAAACTCAGGTTCACGGGACGTCCCTGCATGGCCGGTTGCTTTCCGTAATTCAAACGCAGCGCGCCTGTTTGCCGGCTGACTGGCTGTAGTGGCTTCTGTGCTACTTGTGTCGGCTTGTGTTGTCTGATTGAATGGCAGGTTCTGGCTATTACCGTCGCCAGGCGGCTGCCATCGATCCTGATGTGGCACGTGCTGCGCATCTGACAGTGTTGACCAACGGAAAACGCCCCATAGCCAAGCCCACCAAATGCCCAGCCCGGATGCTGCGGTACTGTGGCTGCCTGTGGCCTGCTCACCTTGGCCGTTGGGAATGATTCCTACCGCTTCAGCCATTACTGGACTACGTCGCGAGCTGTCTGCTGTGCCGCTGGTCTTGCCCTGTTGTGACCATGCCCCGTGTTTTGACAACAAGAACGATGCCACAGCCAGGGATATGTTCCAAGGTGCAGTGACGCTGCGCCTTGCTACCGTGCTCTGCAAGTCATCACCACTGGGCGTTGTCGCATTCAAGATAGACTGATTGTTGACCCAGGAAAGGTACTTCGACACTGGAGGGCCGCGTGCTGCCGCCTGCATGAGACCTTTGGCCTTGAATGCGTGCGAAACGGCGGTGTGGCGGTGCGGAATGTGTATGAGCCATGCGTCTGGTAGCACGCGCAGCCTTAGCCGCATGTTGCCAGTCGCGTACAACACCTGGAGCTGCTTGTTGAAGCCGTATCCCTTGAAGCGCGTGTCATACCAAGGCAGAAGCGCCTTGTGGCCAATGAACCAAGGCTCAGCACCGCGCGCGTATCGGACCTCATATGCGCTGGGTGCGTCGAACCACCGCTTGTAGTCAACGATCCAGTGCGTTCCTTTGCTGCAGTCTGCGGCGCACCAAAGGACATCAAGCATGTGAGGAGGTGACAAATGCATGGATCGCCCTGGTCCCGCCACGATACAATCCTGCAATGAAGGCCGTGAAATGACCTTTGCAAGCCGTGGAAACGTGTTGCATCCTAACTTGTGTGTGCTCGGCCTGCGCTGATCCGGGAGTAAACCGAAGAACGACGCAGAAGTACGACGCCTGTAACAGCAACTTGAAGCGATGCCCTCTGTGCCAAAACCGTGCAGCGACGCAGTGAACCCCGCATAGTTCGCCCACGACAACCCTTAAACGCTGCTTTGGGCCAGCCACACGAACTCTCGACATGTTTCTACGCCGATACAATCCTAACCCGAGTTTGACCCCACTTACGGAATGTGTCCAGCCAGCCTCTCTGCAGGAGCGCTTGAAGCTGTCGCTTGGTGCTGTACGAGGCGATCCTGGCTGCAGCCAGGCCATCCCTACAGTTCGCCTGGTGGCACAGAGGCGCCTCGAAGGCAGGAGGCACCAGCAGGCTGCCGGAGGCTGCATCCCGGACGATATCCTCCACTCGCTCGGGGTTGGTCAGCAGCGACGCACCGAACCGTGTATTGAATGTCAGGTCTACGTCGATCATGGACACGAGCGGAGTACGCGCCTGCAGGAATAGGCGAGATGCACAAGAGTCAGAGCTCGTCATGATAAGCCTCAGGTCGTAGAAAAGGTGCTTACCTCAGATGGGCCTGGGGTGCTTGACATGCAGCAACACCCAACAAACCATATCACAGACCAGGCCCATCTCGGAACCTCTGGTCGTGACGGGAATCCAAGAGCCAGTCTGCCCCGCTGAAACCAGAGTGTTGTTGTCTTGATGAACATCAGCGAACACAATAGAGGGCAGTACTATGCCTGCTCTCATACGTCACCCTCAAGGCCACGTACAAGTGTACAATGTGTGTCTAGCGCGCCCTGCCTCAGGCGCAACCAACGCACCATGAGAGCTGCATAGTTGCGCAAACTGTTGATGGGGAAGAGGAACAGTGGCGCCACATCGTCGCGAAACACTTGCACGAACAGCATCACCGTCAGATGGCAGGCGGGCAGGCGGCCCAGAACCTCTGACTCAGAGAACGCGTTGTTGGCTGTGCTCGCGTCAACACGCCGTACGCTGTGGTGTGCCGACTGTTGGTTGCGGCGAGTGATGTAGCTGGAACGATCTATGAAGGCAGACTTGAGCAAGCCCGATTGCCCACCCAGAGCATTATCACTGTCCGTCTGTCCCTGAGTGCTTGCCTGGCCACTGCCGGATGCGTGTCCCATGCCACTGGCTGCTGCTGCTGCTGCAACGTGTGTGGGCTGATTGATCAGGCTGCGTGCAGCAGCTGTCAGGCCATGCTCGGCACCGGCTGCAGCGGCCTGGCGGGCTGCTTGTGCTTGAAAGAACTGCATGTCTGCCGTGAGCTTCCTGCCCCTGCAACGTGGCGTACGATGGCATATGGATATCTGTTAAAGCTCATCCAGAAAAGGTTGAAACTGCTGGAACCTGCATCGGCACAGCCCACACGGCCCAATGCACCAACATGCGTACTGTCTGTGACCCAACTTGCAGCATGCTGTTGTGTTGTGAAGCTTATGAACCCACCTAATACTCCGCTCCTGTCAACCTGCTAGCAGACGATAAGACTCTACCTTTTGCTACCACCAGATAAAAGCCCTGCTATCAGACATGGCACCACTCACATAACTTCACCTTCAGCTTGCCTTAGTGGCACTAACATGACCCCAGACACCAGTAGAGCTCATACATACCCACTAGTCACAATTGTATACCTATCGCGCCACTACTATACTTAAAGATAAAACCCCTGCTCGCGGCCATGTGCATGCTTAATATGTATGCACGCGTTCTCTGTTACCCGGCCTTAGCAACATCAGCATTGCCCAAGGATTTAGTAGAGCTCATGCACATCACACGCTACTCACTCATTGATTTTGAGGATCATGGCGTCCACTGCGGCCATGGCCTCATCCATCTTCTGCTTTGCCGCCCTGGGTGGTGCCCTTAACGCCTGTAACAAACGCCTTGATGAGCCGGTGCCGTTGCCTGCTGCTGGATGGTGCTGCTGTGGCTGCTCCCGCGCCAGCTGCAGCTGCTGCATCAGTTCCTGCAGCCGGTCTAGCTGCCGCTGTTGCAACTTGAGCTTTGACTCGACAGCACTTGGCTGTGGTGATGGCTTGCCCGCCCGGTCGTGATTATCATCATCTGACCTGTCGCGCCGTTTCCTGCGTTTCTTGCTACTGCTGCCTACTGTCTGCTGCTGGCTTGCGCCGGTACTGCCATTCTGCCTGCTGCTCCGCCGCCTGCCACTTCGCTTGCTGCTGGCTGGTGCGCCTTGCTCCTGCTTTTCAAACTGTTTCAGCTGCCGTAGGTAGTAGTCCATATTGACGGGTTCACTTTCAGAGCCGAGTACAATGGGTAGCCACACAGCGGCAACCATGGGCCCAGGCCAAGAATTGCACAGGTTTTGAAGCTGCCCCAAGCGCTCAAGGCTCAACGCAGTGAAGACTGTGATGGGGATCTGGGCACCCGCTGCTGCTGCTGAACCATTGGGTTGCTGTGTTGGTTGCCATGTCTTGGTCAAAAGCAGTCTGCAGTCAAGCAGGAGGACACGTATAAGTACAGCCGGCAGGCATCCTGCAGACAGGGCTCTCTCAGCCACTGTTGATGTTCAGACCGAAAGCATGTGCTGCCGTGAGGTGTGCTCAGTGCCATGTGCTGCTCATCGGAAGGGCCAGCTGTCAGCAGCCGGATGCAGAAGCTGCAAACCGCCGGTGCTCGTTGCTTGAACAACCAGCTCGTCAACAAAAACATGCACGTCGTGAGGCATGCGCCGCTCTGCCGTGCGTGCACAGTCGTGATCCGTGCTGCCTCGCCAGGCGCAATGCGTACCTTGGCTCCTCAGTGACTAAAGTTTCGTTCCAGGAAGGGGAGTCCCATGAAAAGTCTGCATTGATGATATCTTCCACGGGATTGTAGTCGCTGGCTGTTCCAGCAAAGAAGCCCAGCACCATGCAGCGTCCAAGGTGGCTCAGCAACAAAAGGAGCAAGCTTTTCCGCAGCTGCACATTCTTCATTATTGTTAGAGGACATCCATATAGGCTCTCGCCACAACAAAAGAACGCTTGTCCAGCTGAAAACAAAATCAAAATGCTGAATTCGTTTTTGCTACGGCTTCCTTAGCATTTGCACTCCTCAGCATGAAACAGTACTGCGCATTGTTTTCCTGCTGTCGAGCCCAAAAGCCAGACTCGCCCCCCAACAGAAACGGGTTATGTGCTCCTTCGCTCCAATGAGATTAGGCTGGCAATTGAAGCCGAACATACCATCAATAGACTAACTGAGCACAACATGACCAAGTTGTGTCAAGCACTGCCTCTGGCATCGAAGGAAGCTTGAGATTGCTGGCGCGGCTCGCGCAGCATGCCGAAGAAGGCCAAAGCTCCAAAGGCTCAGCAACATCCGTTGCAAGCCCAGCTTGAAGAGACCCAGGCTGATTTGGCTTCCAAGGTAGGAGCCAGCATGTACTGGCATGTCATGTTCCCAGGCACAATGACAGGCTTCCTTAGAGAGATAATGCTGGTATGGCGCAAGGCTGAAGAGTCCAAGTTGGATGCAGGTTTCAATCCGCAGTTTGATGGCTGGCACATGTTGGCACAGTAGGGCCCAGAAGATTTGGATGCCTTCCGCCATGCAGGACAGCAAGGTTGCTGAACTCCAAGCAGCACTCGCCCAGGCGCAGGCTCAGGTGCAGCAGCTGCAACAGGATGCTGGAGAGAGCAGCAGGCTGGACTCAGGTGGTGAGCAATCCCTAAACAATCTATTGCTCACAGCAGTGTGAAAACTGAGCACATGTCAAGATGCTCAACACTGCTTCTTCTGTGCAGTCCAGCATCTGCTCAGGTCACAGCGTGAGGCCGCCTCACACTTCAATGATTACGAGGTGCGACACAATTTCGGATGGTGAAATGGGGTTGCCAATGCCTCAAACCACTAACACCACCTGAGGTTTCAAACACTCATGGCAATAGCAGCATTACTTGAGCCGTAGTTGTCACCTGCGCAGACAGCATGGCTGCAATCGGTTAATCACTGGGGGATGCTGCCATGGACATGCAAAGGAAAGTGACAGAGGCGGGGATGGTGGTGTAGAGGAGGTACAGGACTGCCTGGATGGAGCAGCTTACAGACCTGCATGAAGCATACATACATATGACATGTGGGTGCAGTGGACATACACCGCTGATGTCCTTTTCCTGTTACATTTGATCTGTACACAGAATCGTGTGCTTGTGCTGGAGCTCCAGAGCATGGTGGAGCGGTACCGCATCATGGACGTGGATGTGAGTGGGCAGGGCTAGAACGGAAATATCAGGGCTGCATGCAGGAGGGCATGGCAGGCATGCCGCTCATGGTGCAGCGAACAGGGCATGCCACAAAACAGAAGGACAGGAGATTAGATCGCGTGTTTAGGCCAGCTGCAGATGTCATTGTGCAGTTGTATGTATACATCTGCTGGCTGGGAAGTGGTTCTGTGGAATACCAGAGATGTGCGTGTGCTGATGCATGCATTCGCATACCGTGACACATGGCTAGGTAGGGCCCGGGCGAAGGCAGAACGTATCATCTTGTTCATGAACGGAGGCCGTGTTTTGTGCGTATGCTTGTGTATATACCTGTATGTGTATGCTTGAATGTATGCTTGTGCGTATGCTTGAGTGTGTGCTTGAGTGCATGCTTTTGCGCATACTGTGGCCTGACTACAGCCTGCTCTGTTGCACGTGTGCCATGCAGTCGCTGTCTGAGCACAACCATGAGCTGAGGGACGAGGTCATGCGCCTCAACGCGGAGAACATGGATCTGTCAAGGTCTGGATGGAGGCAGGGGGCAGAAGAGGGAGGCGGCCGGCATATGGCAGTGAAACGTCCGGACAGGGGCTGTGGGCGCAGGGAGCAGGGAGGGGAAGGGAAGGAGCAGGGAGAAGGAGCAGGGAGGGGAAGGGAAGAGAAGGTGGACAAAGGGCAGTAAGGTTGAAGGGCCTACACGCCTGGAAACCGTCCTGAGCAGACGGCATGGCCAAGGCTAGTGCCGGGCAAGCCTTATTCGGAACGGGCTCGATATCATATCATTAATGATAATGGCTTTTAGTGGTAATAGTGATAGTATTAGTGTTAATAATAGTACTGATGATGCCGGCAGGAAAGGGAGGGTGCGGGCGTATGGCAGTGAAACGTCAGGATGGGATCAGGGGGCAGGAGGAAGGAGCGGGAAAGGACCGGACGTAGGGCAATTAATTGTGCTCTGAGCAGCCAATAACAGTGCAGTAACAGCAATTCAAGACATGCTACGGGCCAAGGCGGGTAATGGGTAATAGGTTCATAACTATCTAACTAACATTGACAATAACGTGTCAATAACAGTGATGATTCTGGTAGTGCCCATGCAAGTGATGGTAATGGTAATGTATGGTAATGCTTGCAGGGCGCTAGCTGAGAGCGGTCAGCGTGCCCGGAGTGACGTGGCGCGCATCCAGTTGGCCTTGGAGGCAGCTGCCAGGGAGACGGTGGCCACGGCCCGGGACCGCATCTGCCGCGAGCTGCACGAACAGCTGGACGACAACATGCGGGCTCTGGTGGAAGAACACGGAAATCTGCAGGTGGGGCGCTGTCAAGGCGTTTGGGACAATTAGGGTGAAGATGAAGGGCCGTGATACTGGGGGGGGGAAGGGCAGAAAGAAGGCCAGGAAAAGGCAAGGAGGCGGGGGGTGGCGGCGCGGCTCTTGAACACTTGTGATAAGATGTGGGAAAGGAAGCAGGGATGCCTGTGGCTGATTGCAAACCGGCAGGCAGAGCAGACTTTTGAAACCAAAGTGGCAAACATAACACGTGTGCCAGCCATGCCCCCTGAGCGTTCGGGTTACTGTGTGACAACAGTGTGATGCTTTGCTAGGCCGGCATTTTGGCAGTTGCACCGCCGCTGCACGAGCATTAAAAGATGTTGTGCATGTCAAGCTATGTTGTGTTGAGCTATGCGCAGTCCAGACCTGTAGGGATTGGCCACCACTATTCATCACCGGCCTTGTTCTTTATTTGATGTTGCGTCACGGTCTACTATACTTCAGTTATGATGCGTCACGGCCTCGCTTGTCCTCCTGTCTGCGCAGGCGTCCACAGTGGTCCTGTCCCAGCAGGCGGCAGCTCTGGACCAACAGTACCGCGCCATATCAAATGACAGGCAGCAATACAAGGTGAGAAAGCAATCACGCCTTACTGACAGCCTTATGACCCAGCTTCTGTCAACCCGTACACACGCACACCCCTTCAGTTGGCACCTTCATGACCAGCTGTTGATGTCATCACACACCGCAGCTTTCCCCAACATGTATACACGCACACCCTCAAACTACAGTTGAAACCTCTATAACCTAACTGTTGGTAAGCAGCAGCAGCACGTCAGCAGGTTTGAGCACACTGGCAAGAAGGTGACAGCGTTGTCACACTGTGTTCCACAGTCACGCATTCCGCTGTCTGGCGCGTGCACTTGATGTAACAGAACACAGTACGACTGAAGGCCATGTAACACACACACACACACACACACACGTGCACTTGATGCAGATTGACTCAGAGGTCGGCAAGTCAATGAACGACATGCAGAGCCGTCAAATAGTGCTGCTCAAGTGAGTGCTGATGCTCCAAAGGGGTGCGGTGTGTTGGCTTTCAGCTCCAAAGGGGTGCGTTGTGTTGCCTTTTAGCTCCAAAGGGGTGTGGTTGTGTTGGCTTTTAGACGCAAGTGATGACATTTGACTGCCGATTGCAACTACACCACCCGGTAGTCCCAGCAAACCTAGTTGATGTACTCGCAGCACAATACATAAGGCCCACAGCACACTGCCTCTTTGCCGTAACTCCATTACGTTGAATGTGGTTGAAGTGACCAATACACAGTACAGACCGCCATAACTCCAACAGGTTCTGAGTCACCGCCAGCTGATTCCCATAACGTCCTTGTTGATGCGAGGTGGAGCAGCAGGGGGCCAGCACAGGAAGTGAATGGTTGTTTATGTCAAGCTCAAGGTGCAACGGTCATTCCCACCATGCCTAAACGCTTGAAGGTAGAAAGGGTGCACCCTTGCAATGTTCCCGTATCTGCCTGGTTTGCACGTTCTTCCGCTAGCATGCAACTCATGTCTTTTCCACGTAACCCTTTGTGCCGTAGGCACCAGCTGGAGCGTGTAACCCTGGGCCTTCAGATGCTCAAGGTGCGGTAAGGGAGTGACCCGTGCCCTTCTGAGACTGAGACGGATTATCACAGTCTTGTAAACTCGTGTCAGGAGATCTTCTAGTCATCAAAAAATAGCGTCACTTTGGACAGTACAAGATTACAGACACACCTCACAGACATCATGAATGGTCTACCTCCCAAACAGAAAAAACAAACACCCGTTGCAGGTACGCTAATCTATATCAGACCGTTAAGTGGCTGGGCATACTAGTCACTGAAAGATCTGAGCCATGATCTCTTACCGGCCGGAGAGTGGCTGGGTCACACTAGCTATTGCAAGGGCGGAACTGACTGGAGCTGGTGCCCATGCAGGTTCGGTGCGAGGAGCAGACATCCCGTGCAGAGGCCGCAGAGACCCGGGCAGGCGAGGCGCAGCGCCATGTGGTGCAGCTGCAGACGCTCTTGGCACAGGTCAAGCGGGCTGCGGATGCCGGCGAAAGGACAGAGGTGCTGGCGCGGCTGGCGAATGGAGAGGCAGCCGGGATGCCACTGTCAGGTGGGGCATGAAGGCACGTCAAATGGCGATGGGCATGGACATGCATGGCTGGATTTCACGCAAGGAAAGGTTAGGTGCCAGGCTGAGGTGCCTGCAGAAGTACTATAGTAAAAGTGATGTCAGTAGGTGATGCAGTCCGATGTAAGGCTGTACCATAGCTATTCGATGTGGCCGCATTGGTGATCGGCCTTGCACCCGGCCCTTGTCCTCTCTGGGTAGCGAACATCAGCCACGCCAACCCACACACAGACCTTGCAGGGAGCTAGAATGACAGCAGCAGAAGCCTGAGGCAATTCACATTGTCATTTCACACAGTCAGCATCACGATTCAAACCCTTGCAAGTGGCTAGGAACTATGAATGCACATTGCTTTGATCCCCCAGTACCCAGCCCAGTGCATGCTGTCAAAAGGATCCAACCTCTTCAAATGCGAACAACAGGCCACCACCTGGGCGGCATGGGAGGCAGCAGCCACGCCAACCCACACACAGACCTTGCTAGAAAACCAAGCATGACAGCAGGAAGTATCATAAGCAAATCATAACTAGCACGAACAGAGCATACAGGCCAGCTTCACAATGTCGATGGCAAGGAACCTGCAAATGGGAGTTGCCGTACGTGGACTTGCCATTTGCTTTGTGTGCAGGCGATGATGCGCTGTCCAGGCGTGTGGGAGAGCAGCTCACGCAGACCCAGGCACAGCTGGCCCGGTTACACGCCTCACGTGACAAGTGGAGGGGCCGCGCTCAGGTCTACGAACGCGCCTGTGCACAGCTGCAGGTGGGGGAAACGGTGAATGGTGAATGATGCATTACAAACATTGCAGTGTGGTGCAACAGTGGCGGAGAAAACCCCTCTCCAACTTGTCTTGTTCCAGCACACTCCAAGCTGGTGTTCATGCTGAACCCCAGACCAATCTCCATCACACCGTTCTGCACATTGCACCCGCAATCTCAGTCAACGCAGGCAACTCAGTCAATGCAGGCACTGGCAGGCCTTGGCATCCCCTACTGCTTTCATGTACAGCATTCCTCTTCGTCCATGCTGTGCAGGCTGCGCTACAGACCTTGCAGCAATCGTCCCGCACCTCCATGCCCGGTGCTCACAAGGCCATATGGAGCTGCGTACCTGATCCCTCATCGACCAGGTCTTGTGACCCCTCGTTATCGCCCCGCTTGACACCGGACCCATCTGGAGTGCTGGGCGAGCTCAGCTGTCTAAGCGCGCCCACACCAGGCAATGCCACACCTAGCCGCAGGGCATCACACATGGGCCAGCCGGGCGGTTACGGCACAATGACAGAAACGGATGGGAAACTGGCAGAAAATCTGCACAGAGCCGCGCGACCAGCCACTGCCCATATGGCACGTGCCTCAGAAACGCGAATAACAGACAGGCGTTTCCATCGACCATACAGCGCGGCCGTGCATGCACACACGCCTGGCGTCATGGCACATACACTCTCACAATCGCATGTGTTGCGTACGTGTTCTGCCACTCATCGGCCGCCCACACCGCTCACACTTCACACTTCACATACTAGAGCTGCACAGGATGCCAATTTGTCTGTGAATGGCCACGGGCACGAGCCAGACTTACAGCACAGTCTCAGCCAGGAAGCGGTCCCCTGCATTGCACCACCCACTGCTGTCACAAGCCAAGGGACACAGGAGGTGGTATCGGATCAGGAAGCCGCAACAGATGGGGATGCGAGAAGCATAGGCACGTCTCCCCAAGTGGCTGTTTCTCGCCTGTACACACCACTGCCTGATGCCTCGTGTCCAGGCCGCATGTCGCCCCGTGGGACCGGCTCACAGCGCAACACCCCTGTGCACACATCCGCCAGCCACCTATTCGCATTGCCTTTGGCAGGCACTGCCAGTACTGCCGGGGCCATGAGGCCGCACACTGCACTGCAGCCACGGAACCAGCGGCCTGGGTCTGTACGTTACTTTTCCACGTCAGTTTCTGATCCGTTTCTTTCCATGTCCGAGCTAGGGGCAGGCCTGACGGGCAGTGGGAAGCTCAAGCGGCCCATGTCAGCCATGCCATCGCCCACGTCTGCATCTGAACATGGCATGTCTGGTACAGGGGTGGCTGAAGGGGTGGTGCCTGCTCATCGGATCATGAGCGCAAGGGCTGCAGCTCGAAGCCAACTGGTAGCTGACACGCCCAACCTACTGTTTCTTAACGCCTGACAGAATCGTTAGTCTTATAGGCATGCAGCCTTCATTGATACATGCTAGCCTGGACTGGACGTGCAGTCTGCGTTCAGGCGCTCCATTACTTAGACTTAGGTTGAGATATGCTGGCTGGACAAGACACATTGTTGGCAGGCCTTTGCTTCAGACTAACGTTGCTATTGTTTTGGAACAATTGTAATATTCCTTGTGACATGCTGGCTAAACCCCTTGCAGGGTCTTGGTAGGTCTGGTAGGCGTGGCAGGAATACCAACAGTTGACGCATCAGATTTGTGATGGGGCTCTCACCAGGCCCTCTGTGGTTGTCACGTGAAAGAGTTGTGTAGTGTGTGGCAGGGTTGTTGATTAAAAATCGCGTTCATTTGCAGGTTGCCTGTCAGACCATAAACCTGTACGTTTGAGGCGTAGACTCCAAAGGTTCATTTCAAGACTTCCTAGCCAGTGGTCATCACAATGCGACCACCACCACTTTGGTTGAAGGCAGCAATTGCTGTAGGAGAAGAGGCAGCAAGTGCTGCAGCAATGGCATCATACCTGCATATGAGCCGTTTGAATTCAAATGACCTGGAACCCAAAGGAGTGAGCTATGACGAGCAGACAGAAATGTGGACTTTCATCTACGTCACAAAAGAGAAAGAACTTTTGTTTTTGTTGTCCAAGAACACAGTGTCTGCGTGCCACGGCGTCCGGCTGAAACCCTAATCGCCACTTGCAAATATCTCTGTGGGCCTCGCCCGCCGGTCTTGTGCATTGATTGCAACATAACACAGCCGAGCCACGCCCACAGCATCACGCAGCACTAGGCAAAAATGAGCGGTGGTGATCTGGACGCAATCAGGCAGCGGCGTATCCAGGAATTGATGGCGCAGCAAGGAGGAGGAGGTGGCGCGCAGGTGCGCAGCTTGCGTTCTGCTTGCATGAGTTGATGCTGTGTTCAGTTGCTCTTGCGCCGGTTGAGTTCTGCCGCGGGCCGCGCGCGTGCTTGCGCATGCAGAGACACTGAGGATCAACTGCCCATGCACGAACCAAGAACCGTGTCAAGTTTTGGCATGCATGCATGCATGCACATCTGCAGGGCGGAATGCCTGGCTCTGAGGAGGAGCAGCAGGCACAGGAGGACCAGCGTAGGTAAGCATGGTGATTGCTGGTCACTGCGCATACACCCTCAGCCCAGCTAGGTATAGCACGTCGCACATTGCGAAACAGGTTCACCACATTGTATCACACAACAAGCATTGCATGATCAACAAAGCAGAAGACCGCATTTCCAACTGGTGAACAGTCCTTTGCAGCTGTATTGACATGCATGGCTGCAAGGTGTGTGTGGCTGCCAGGATGTCAGTGGGAAACCAGCACAGCGTCCTTTGCAGATGTAGCGACATGCGTATGTGCGACCATGTGATGCGATCGCAGGCAAGCCGAGGAGCAGAGACGAACCATGATTGCAGCCATCATGACCTCAGAGGCACGGGAAAGATGTGAGTATCTGTGCAGGTGCTTTGATGTTGCGGCATCACTTCAACAGCATGCCAAAGCAGTTGCCAAGCCCCTCTTGTTAGGACTTGCTTACAAATCAAGGCTTCGCTTGCGGAGGATGTTTTGTATCCTGGGGCAGGGCTTGAACATCAGGCCATTACAGAACCATTGATGGTATCATGATGGTACGACTATCACTGTGCCCTGTCTATGTGCGCTGAGACATGCTTACAAAACGTCACGTCCCATGCGCTGGAGTGCGTGCTTCTTCTCCCAACCGTTTTTCAGTGTCGCGCATTGCCCTGGTCAAGCCTGACAAGGCGCGTGCTGTAGAGAACATGATCATCAACATGGCACAACGAGGAGCTTTGCAAGAGAAGGTGAGCAAACACATTGTCATGCGTCATGACATCTGTAAGGTCACTTCAGTGTCACCCTGTGCACTATCGGGGAGGGTGTGTGCAACACATAGAGGCGCACTTTGCCTGGTGTAAACCCTTGCACTTCAAGAAGTGACAAGCAAGCGCTCTCCGTGCGCATGCCATGCGATTGCAACGCCAGTGTGATCACATGCCGAAAAGTAACGGCCCAAGAACCTTCTCACTTGTACATGTGCACAGGCCAACACCGTTGCAACGGTGCATCAACCCTTATCTGGGTGTTTGCACGACTGATTGAGTAATCTGCGGGTTACACTAGGTGACAGTTGCAACCGACACTTCAGTGCTCGTGCATTTTCAGGTGTCTGAAGATCGTCTGGTGTCCTTGCTCGAGCAAATCAGCGAAAAGCAAGGGGGATCAGGGCCGAAGATTACAATCCAGCGCAGGCGGCCAGCCTTTGATGACGACGATTGACAACCTGTTTAGATGCAAGGTCCTTGGTTCCAGTGGTATCCTTGGCACTCACAATCCAAGTACATGCAGTGGCGCTCCGCATATCCATGATGCCATGTTGCATTGGCATGTTAATGAGTGTTATCAACATTCTCGTCGATAGCCAAGTTGCTGTCAAAACTTGCGAGTGTTAATGACGAGTTTTAGGTTTTAGGTTGCTCAATTCCAGCAACCGCATGACTGATTTAGTTGTCCAGTATGGTCACAGTAACCCTGGAACTGGTGATGTAAGTGCCCGTCGTGGGGAGCAAGTGTCGACCTGGGGTCATGATGCACAAGCAACAGGACTCACTGGGGCATTTGACACTGACGCAACCTCGTCTTTACACACACATCACCACACTGGTTCCAGCCGTAGTCAAAAGGATTGGCTCAGGACTGGCACGCATTCAACTCCTCTACACGGTGGGCGAAGTGTGTACCAAATCATCCAGGACAGAAGACACCACACTGGTTTCAGTGCCGCACCCAGGAACTGTCCCAGAATTGGCAAACTTCTTTTTTTGGCTTTCGTAGCAAGAGGTTGCTATCGAGGCTTACATCACCGTCTGTCACCAAAGCCTGTGGTGAACCACCTCATCCTGGTCTTCCAAGGAAGCTGCCAGATAGCCACGGTTGTAGCTGACCTGATGACGAGTACATAACGAGGTGGAGGCAGCATCAGCGAACTGCAGAAAAAGAATGCAGCAGGTAATGCTGTCCAGAAATGGGGTTTGATTGACGAATCGTCAAACGACCCTGTGGTCACTGCAAGCCTTCCAGGCACGGCCTGCACCTGCAGGCCTCCGAGCAAGCAGTTTTGCCCTCCACTGGAGAGCAGAGCCTCACCAGACTCGGGCTTCCTGCTGTGTATTTGGTGCTATCACTGCTATGAAACAATAGCGTAACAATAGACAATACCATCAACCTGTACACGCCTGATATGCGGCCAGAATGTTATCTGTTGGCTGCACTACTGAGCTAGGGGTGTGTTTATCTGCCAAGGCGCTCATGAAATGACTCTGCAATGCATCAATTGAGCCAACAAAAAAGTGGGCAGCCAATAGCCTTGTTGAAGTAAGGGCTGAGTTGATAACTTGAGATCAACTGCCAGGACCCAGAGCCCGCTGGGTCATAACCACACTTCACATGTCAGTGCAAAAACGGCTGTTAGGTACCTGCGCGGAAGCCGGTGCCTGCAGGTTCATCGGCGCTTTCGGGGCTTCGGATTGATAGCGTCGACATTGCGATGGCGGTCGGGCACCAAGCAGCTGTAGTGCTGCGGTCGCGATCCCTGCAGAAGTCTGCAAACCTGCTGGTCCAAGCGTGAGAAACTTCGCACACGGCTCAACATCATCTATTAATGCTGGTTGGCCCATTAGGTACATTGGATGCATTGCCTTGCGCATCTGCGCTGCAGGGAAGGACTTGATCCAAGAGTAGCAGGTGCTGCAGCAGCAGAGGTCGCAAGCCTTCTGGACCAATCTGGCAGTGATGGAGACATCTCGTAAGGGCCTGGTAGCTGCAGCAGCCTCCATGCTCACTAGCAATCACATGCATCATGGTCCAGCCCTACCTTGGACATGCATGCAGGGCCACAATGCCTGGCCTCCCCTTGACGTGCGGCAGCCTCACTGTCAACCAGGGCAGGTAAGCTGACAAATATTGAAGACAGATATGGATGCATGCATGCATGCATGCATGCACATCGCTCCAAGCATGCCCCCGCTAGCACGGCACCACTGCATGTGGCTTCGCAATCGCAGGCACCGTGTCCTGTACCGCATGGTCGGCCAGCTGATCGTCATGGTCGTCACAAGCTCCTCCTCAAACGCGCTGTCAGGCCTAGATCTCTTGGACCGGTGTGTTCGGGTGGTCACCTTCGACTTTCGCAGCCCAGAGCTCTCTGTTGAGCGTTTTGGCAAGCGGTATCAAGAGGTGGGCACGTGGCCTGTCAGCTCCGGGGTAGCACATGTCCGTTAAGATTGCTCAGGCCGGCAGGACTGAAGTAATCTGTTCATATCAAGGCCTGCCAGTGTCTGCAGGCTGCCTATGCTCCTGATTATGGGCTTTTGTTTTAGGTGCTGGGCCGAATGTTATGTGGAACAAAGCAGCAATGGCAAGGGGGTGAAAAGGTCTGCGTGGCAATGCAGGCATCACCGGCTGTGCCATGCCATGCCATGCCATGCACACAGGGCTGTGCATGCGCCTTCATTTTGTCCAATTGGCATCATGCCCTCAATGGACGCCATGCACACGACAGTGACAAGACAGCTACATCATGCCTTACTGGCATAGTCGGTTGCGTTTGGAAGTGTCTGCGTCTGGAGTTCACCTTTCACCTTTGTCCCATGTGGTTTATGCCGTGTGTCGGATCGCCTTGACTCCATGATTCGGGTCGCAAGAACTCATGGATGAGTGAGTGTCAGAACAGAGGTTTTGTTTCAGCACCATAGGCCCATTTGCTATTATTCTTGTGTTTGAACAGACCATGCTGGGGGCGAATACACAAATGCTATGCAATGATGACGCCTGGCCGCTGTGCAGGTGTACATGGCCCTCTCCATGCTCATGTCGCATGGGGCGACCACCACCGCAGGGCGTGCATTGGCAGAGGGTCGCTCAGCTCTAGATGCGGTGGTGCATGGGGCAGCGGCACGCAAGCGCGACTCCAACCCCGGCATAGCGGGGGCCGTGGGCCCACAGGGGGAGAGGCTGGAGGGGACGACCGACCAGGGCTCAAAGGGAGGGGCCTTCAGAGGTCGACAAAGGTGGGATGTGAACGGATGCAGCAAACTGCGGAAGGTTCAACGGTGAAGCGACTCTGGCTGGCTGATTGGCCGACTGGCTGGCTGGAGTACCTTTCAGTCCGCTCGTAAGCATTGTGCTTTGGAAACGGCAGGACTTTGTGTTGAGATCATCGTATGAGGATGTGTTTGCGGCAGCTGCTCACAACATCATATGGTTTGCCGCAAGCCATGCCAGGTGCCATACAGACTGGCCATTGCTAGCTCAGTCACACACACACACACACACACACACACACGTCCACACGCATACACACACCGCAGTACCGTGGGTTGAACCAAGATACGCCATGAATGAATGATGAAAATCTGCAGGACTCTGACCAGCCAGGCCGGTCAGCTGCCCATGCAGCTCGGCTTTCCCACGGGCAACGTCATGCAACCGCTCAAACCCTTACCCGGCTTTGAAGACGCAGTGGTGAGTGAGCCAGTGTCTAATTATTATTGCTATATATTGGACATAAGAGTGTCTTTCTACATCCGTATTGTCCACGTCATCACACCTACATTGCAAAGGCCTGCTGGTGCAAAGTCGAAATCACCTTCATCACCCGGATTTGATTTCAATTGTAGTGCAACAAACCTGCAAGAAACCGACGAAAACTGACGCAACTTTGCTTTGCTTTGAACTCAGGTGGCCGCGGGGGGCGGGGGGCCGCATGCCGTGCCCTCATACGCACTGCATCAGTTCGCACTCACGGATGAAGGACCACCCAAGGCATCGGCCATGAGCGCTCAAGACTCGGCCCTGGGTAGCATGCTGGATGAGCTCGGAAACATGCTGGGGCCGCCCGTGGCTGGAGGCCAGAAGTCACAGGTGTGCAGGGTGCAACTAGCCAAATAGGGTACAACTAATTGAAGGGTACAATTGACTAAGTGACGATATCTTAGTCAGTTTGTAGTGAGTGACCAAATGTATGTGTATGCTGCATGTGTATGTGTATAGGGGTTTGTGCAGGCAGGCTTACAGATCAGTGGCATGCAAGTGCTACTGCTGGGCTCCAAGCCACAGTCGGCTCAGATTCAAGTTCAGGTTGGATGGTGGTCATTGGTTGGCAGCGTCTGACACTGGATGCCTGTTAAGGCTTACCCTGCGCTGATTCTGAGCTTGACCTGGTGTCTCGGTTATTGTCTGGCAAATGGTTGTCAAGCAAATCATTGTCAACTCATTTGTTTTGGGTCAGTTCTTTGTTTTTCGACTGTGGTTCTTTCGTTTTTGGCATACTGGGTCTGCATGGGTTGAGCGCAGGTGCCAAAGAAAGGCGAGGATCCGTTTGCGTTTATTGAGAAAGAGATCGCACCGGAGAAGAAGGCAGTCACTGCTCCCTTGGCCCCGCCGCCGCCCGTTCCGCCAACGCCCGTGCTGCGGCTGGTGGAAACGTGGCGCGGGGAGGTGCGGGGCGGGGCGCTGGTGAAAGCGGGGCACTCCGGGGAGGTCTCGTGTGCTCCGGGAATGGCGGGGGCGGCCGGCCTGCCCGTGGTTGGCTTTGCATTGGCTCTTAGCGGGGCAGCAACAAGATCACACACAGCATCCACAGCGCTCAGCACTGCGCGTGTGCTGCCTCAGATAGTGCGTCCCGGTTGGCCGTTAGGCTACATGGTGGCGGAGGGTAGCAGTCAGACGGGCGGGGAGGCGGACCTGGAAGGTTTCTTCATGGAGGTGGCGGCCGCTCGGGGTTTGTTAGCGCCCGTCATCATGAGGTAAGGGGAGGTGCTCATGAGTTGCTCAATGGACTAGCATGGTGAGATGTCTGCCGCAGTGTATCTCTGGTGCGCTGCCGCACTGTCATTTGCACTGTCATTCTACAGTCATAACAGGTGCCCTCTTTCCCACTGCTTTCGCAGGTACTCTGTACCGTGCGGCCCCCAGGCTCAGTCGGGGTGGCAGCCGCCCGTGCGCATGTCCATTGCAGCCTCCTTCCTCCCGGCAGGCGACGGGCGGGAGACGGCAGTCATGCTAGGGGTGCAGCTGCAGCTCGATGCAGGCCTGCTACCACACTCCGTGGCAGGTGTGTGAAGTGCATCAAGCACCAATCATACCTGTCCATGTGTGCAGAGGCCAGATACCTTGTTCAAATGTTGCACATCACCCGTGTGTTTTAAGGCGCGTTATTCATGTGCATTGAAGGCGCGTTTTCACGCTTTAGGATGGAACAGGGCAAACTTTACACCGACCCCACAACACCTTTCCTGCAGGCATTGAAGTGCGGCTGCACATCCCGTCGCTGTACGAACTGCCGTCGCGTGTGCGGCCCAAGAACGCCGTCATGGACGGATCTCGTCGGATTCTCACGTGGTCCCTCCCCGGGGACACGCACCCCGGCCAGCCGGTGCCCCCGGGGGCGAGTGCGGACGCGCTGCGCGCGGAAGCGGTGGCGTTCAGCGCGGTGTTCCTTGTGTCCGGGTCTGTGGCCGCCGCTAGGGCGGTTCTGAGGACGGTTTTAGCGGAGGTGGAGGTGCGGGGCCGGCCGGGCACCACACTCAGCGGGGTGATGCTCAGGCAGCATGGCTTCGTGGGGCCGGCGGCTAAGGCGGCGGAAGACATGTGCAGCTGGAAGGCTCTCATCACTGGCAAGATGTGACCCGAAGATTACGACAGATGCCAATGATGAAGTCCCTTGTTATCATGTAACGTGGAAGATATGACAGACAGATTAAGCCTGTACGTCGACCATGACAAACTCGGTGTGCTGTTTGTGCGCTGGATGAATTGGAGCTTGGTCACCCTAATACGCTGAAATATCTGACAGCCTTAGAAAATCGGGCCTCCACGTTTCTAAACATTAGGACGGAAAGGATGGAGCGCAATGATGTTCCTGTATACTGCTCATATGCTAGAGCAGGGGTCGGAGCCGGCACGATCCAGTATCCGCAGCTCCTGCCGCAAGACGACTTGATTTGGAACGGCACAAGATTAACAGACTGCACAAGATCAACAGAGTGCTCAGTCCTATTGTACCTGTACTACGAACCCGTGCTGTGGCTGGGAAGTGAGCGTGGCTGGGACAACGGGCAACGCATTTTCAGCCTCAAGGGCCTGTGCACTCCCTCCTTGTAACTGTCTCTGGCCTTGCTACTACGTACCTGCGGACATCAATACTGCTGACATCAGTGGGTGCACTCTTTTCAAGGCACGTATAGACTCTTTTCTTGACACGCCCGTGGGCTGTATCCCAATCAATAACTCATGCTATGCGCTATCAGCACATACGACCGATTAGCATCAGCAGCTGGCCTCTATGCCTTGCTTTTGTGCGAGCGAGACATGCGACCATGTCGTTGTTGTTTACATGGCCTTCAGTCCGGGGAGGACTGCTCAGCAGGGGCAAGGGGGGAAGGAAAGTAGGTGACCCTATTGATCACCACTGCACCCTAAGCAACAACCACAAAGTCACGTTGAACAATTCCTTAGTCAGAAGCCTGTGTTATCTCCCAGCACTCAACTCTACAGCATTCACAAGGCAAATGTGCAACTCCTTGCCAGAAGGCTGACGTAGCACAAACTGGCCTTCCCGTGCCGTTACTGTGGGGCGATGCCATGGAGTGCCGTGCGACCCTGCGACCATGTATAGCACCCAAGGACCCACGTGTTGTTGTTGTTGTTTTGTCATACTCAAGGACGACTTGTACGAGCAAGTTCCAAAGGTGTGCACGTATGGCCAATGTGCATGCATTCAGCAACCTTGCCGGCTCAGGTTCGTTTGTTGTGGCAACACAACACTCGTGGTGCACTATCCGTTCGCAGGTGAGCGTCAGCCGGAGATTACAGATCACCGACGAGGTCAAATGAAATGCTTAACCAAGTCGTCTTCAACCAATGGCTGATCGGCTTCTTGCCGTTGTAGCAACCTGACGGTCAATGAACAAGCGGGCCAGTTGGCGACCTGGTGCGCGTTGTCGGCAGCTGTCACTAGTTTCACTTAGCTGTCACTAGCTCGGTTGATGACCATAACAATACATCATGGAAGCAGATTGTTAAGGTATCTCAAGGGCCAGAGCAGCAACCATATCGTACAAAAACAAGCTTACTGAAACCAGCCGACCGGAACGACGGGCAACACCGTCGGGAGAATAATCCGGCCTGGAAAGCTTTTTGCGGCTTTGTTCATGTGCAAATAGGTACCGCAAGGCTATTGCCTTTGCAAAGGCGGATTGTGAACGGTACGTGCATTTCCTGCATTCCCCTACCGGCAGATGCAAGGCCACTTCCGTACCCAGCCCTTGGCACAAATCAATGCTGATCAAAGCTAAAACTAGGCAGCTAACTATAGGCGATCACACACGGCAAAAAGGCCAAATCTGTACCCAGTATATTTGCGCTGAGCAGAGCAAATGCAGGTTCCATGGACATCTGCATGCAGTGGTGGCTGCGCACTTGATAAACTTGCTGTCGTGTTGTGCTGCATGTGATGCCTTGATGCCTTATAGCTCCCCGAGGCATCACGCAAGCCAGGCGTTCGCTATCAGATGCTCCAAGACGAAGAGCAGAAGGAAGTGATGGCAACCATGAAGACGTGTGCCTCAGTTTCAGCCATGAAGCGTGGGCTGGCAATGCTTCTCGATGCCACTGATGGCAGCACAGAGGAGAAGTTAGAAGCACCACATGAGTTTATTGGTATGAATGCAGCACAGGGTGCCGCAGCACAGATCCTTGACATGCCTGAGGAGCTGCTTCACGTCTTTGAGATTGAGATTGAGCCCTCTTGCCCATGGTATACAACATTCAGCTGACACCTCGTCACACGCCAACCTCTCTCCAATCATGCCTCAACCTGTGTACAAGTCATGACGGAATGGATTGAGCTCATGTTTGTGCTGACCTGATCTGGAGGTGCTGCTGCCAGGTGCTGCGCACTCGCACATGGCATGCAGCATGGGCAGCCCAGCAAGCATCACTGCCGAAAGTCAAAGCAGCATAACTAATACTTAACCCCCTGATAGCCCAGAACATACCCGACAGGCCAGAAGTTGCTTTGCTTGATCGTTTATCACAACTGTGAGGCTTGCAGTTCAAAGAAAAAGAAGTTTGCCAGTTCTGGGACAGTTTCTGTGTGGCACCGTGACGAGGCTGTCAGTCGTCTGTGGAACTAGTGTTTTCAGAAGTGCGTCCATACTAAGTTTTTTTTTTTGAGTCCTCATGTTCCGGTATCAGCAGGTTCAGGCAACCGGACAGAACTCAAGTTTACAGCACCAGAACAATAACAGCGCCCATGGGCTGTGCAATCAACCCTTACGACTGGTGTACAAGCAGCCCTCATGTTCCGGTAGCAAAAGGTTCAGGCAATAAGACGAGCTTACAGCATACAGCAAGATTGACAACAGCGCCAGTGGGCAATGAACTCGAACTGTGTGCAATCAACACTTGAGACTGTTGCGCAAGTGCGTTCAAGGTTGGTGTTTCCTACGAAACTCAAGTCAGAGGGTAGGTAGCATGCAACCAATGGGTGCGCAGCTTAAGCGTCCAAGGACCCACTTCCCCCATTAAGCAAATTCCAAATGCGTGCCAGTATAGCTGAATATAAGCAGTCAGCTGCCAAGCAAACATGCATGCATCCGGCAGCCTTGACGGATCAGTTCCGGTCGTGATCACTGAGAAGCTGGAAAACACCCCTCTCCCCTGCCCTCCCTTCCCCCCCAGTATATTGTTCAACAATGACATCAAATCTCAATATGAAGGTGCAGGCCAATCCAAATCAAAGGCAGATACCGACGGGTCCAAATGAAATGTCTAACTGAATACCGGGTTAACCATCGGCTTATTTGCCTTAGTACGACCCAGATAACTTGCTCTGCAAGTTTGAGTACGTGGGGCAGCAGGTTTTGGTAGGGTCAAAGATTGAGTAAGGACAGAAGCCGGTGCCCTGGTAGTTGCAGAGCTTCTCGATCGTCCCACATGGAGAACTGCAGGGGCAGGACGACAAGGCACGTGTGTTGCTGCGTTGGTCTGCATCATGGGCTGAGGAGCTGTCTGTTATAACAAGGAAGTGACAACAAGCGCGTGTCGCATCGCAAAACACTCAAATGTGACATGGCACAAAGCTCGAAACAATGCGGCAAATCTGTACCCTGCTATTTCGTTTGCTCCTGGCTTCTTGTTTACCCTGCTCATTTCCTTTCTTATGAGTTGTGCTGTGCCAAGGCAAACACACACAAGCTGACAATGGTACCCAACCTCGTCCCTTGCATGGCTTGTTACCGTTTGCTTGGTAGTAGTATCTACAATCGGATTAAACCAGTCGACTTGGGGTTGCCCAAGGATCGAGTAGAACTACTAAGAGTAGGACTACTAGTCGAGTAGGACTGCTAGGACTACCCAAGGGTCAGGTTAACGTTGGATCTATTACTAACGCCTGCCCAGCCATTCCCATCCTACTCACTCTGCCACAAGCTCCAGGCAAATAACTGCCCCATGTGCGTTGTGTGCAGTTAGGGTTCGGTTGAGGTTTGACACCTTCCACACGCCGTCCGAGTCCCAGGAGGTGGCGATGGGCAGCCCGTTCAAGGTGGCACCCCGCACTGAACCCAGGCACTTGGCCTCGGAAAGCCTGTGAGCGCAATGGACATACATATCACATGATCAGATAGTGTCAGGATTCAAAGGCAACACCAGCCGACCAGACCTTTAGCGTAAGCGGCAGCAGCCCATGCCAGACAGTGGCTGTTGAACTTCTTTCCGTAGAAAAGCGTGTAGGACTGCCTGCATCAATGCGATTATTTGCCCAAGGCCTGTCAACATTCGATCATGTTTACAGGCACACGAGATGCGTGTTGTCTGTATGGCTGTTTTAGGTGCACATCGTAGCGCCAACACCAGCACGGCGTTCCTTGTTGGCTCTGCTGTAGTACCTCACCACTCAATCTTGAAGGGAGCTGTGTGGCAGCATTTGTTCCCGGCCGGGGTGCACGGTGCCTTTGCGTTGAGGGTGAAGCACACGTGCGTGTTGTTGGTGGCGGGCTTGCGAGCAATGGGCTTGCTGTAGATAACTGGCTCCAACCGCTGCAAACAGCAAGGAGCAGTGAGCACACATGAGATGGTGCGCGTACAGGAAACAGCCAAAATCTGACGACAACACACGGATAGGTCCTTGAAGAAACCCTGCACAAGTTGTTGAGTACCCGTTTACGGTATGCCCAAACTATCCCCAAGGCTTGATACCAAGTTTGTTGAGTTGTTACCAATTCCAAGGCTTTGCTGTATCTGCGACAAGGTTAAGACTACGCCTTACCTAGACAGAGCTAGTTGCAATGCACATTGATGCATGGTTCATGCAGCTGGCCTTTTGTTTTTTTACCATTCGGCACATCTGCACGTCACCGGTGACCCTTCAGTGTTGCCACTTACATAGATGGAGAGGTTGGGTGCGTGCTCACAGATGCAGTAGGGAAAGCCAGGGACCTTGGGTCCCTTAGGGGGAGGGGGGGCGGGGGCCAGGGGGCAGGGGGGG
>QAXH01006322.1:190970-217956 GCA_004335635.1 Chloromonas sp. AAM2
CTCATCCCCCTGCCCCTGCCCCTGCCCCTGCCCCTGCCCCTGCCCCTGCCCCTGCCCCTGCCCCTGCGTGAAACCTCTCCTCCAAGCACCATGATGTTTCGTGTACACGCAAGCCCAACGGCGTAAACACATGTCTTATCCCAATGAAATTTATAGAAAAGGCGTTTGATAGTGGAGGAGAAGAAACGCTCCTTATATCGACCAGCCCCCCTGTGAGTGTGTAGTGTGGCTATCATAGTATGATTAACATGAAGATTGCAGCTGAAGGCTGTTGTGTTGCCTTGATGAACTCTCTGGCGAGCAAACCTACCTGCAGGAAGATGGGTACACCTGCGCACGAGAGCAGGACAGGGTCGGACTGTCAGCCACAGAGTGCGCACAAAAAGGCATCAGAGGCCCATGGCTGCTTTGCTGCTGAAGTGTCCTTTGCAACATCATATGTTCACAGTTCCAATTTCTAGCAATTGTCGGACAATTAAACAACCGTTGCATCTGTTTCGCGTAAGAAATGTCAGTAGATCTGTTGCAAACGACAAACGATGCTAGAAAAACATTGGCAGCACTGCATGACCCCATACTGAGATTTGGAGTCCAAATTTGGTCTGTCAAGAAGGCTCACCTGTCAGCAGTGATATGTATCGCGCGGGGGTGCCAAAGGTCGCCTCCATGATGGGCAGGCCAATGATGATGGTGTTGTTGGCTGACAGGAGCAAATTCAGCAGAGCAGCCTCGCCCACATCGCCGCGCACGAACAGGCGGATGTAGATTAAAATGCATATCTGCAGATTGGACATGGACGGTATCCAGACTCGTCTCAGGCATGGTTTGTTCTCAATGCATGTGGGCCTCCAGGTGTATTTGCCGCACTGTACGCCCACTAAACTAACAAAATTTTCAAACCCTGGAATCAGTTGCATCGTTCAAAACATTGACCGAGTCTTCCGGCACTCATTGGATGGCACTAGTCACATGGCACAAACTGCACTGTAATGTAACACAGCCATGAGTGCCCCTGGCTGCTGATGCATCTGTGTGTAGACACACGTGCAGGTTGTGCCATGGCGTCTGAGCATAAGCAGACGTTTCCAAGAAACGGACACGTGCCTGTATGATGGATATCCACATGATGTACGCCCCCAGCGCCCGCCAACCATCCCCATCCCGCAAGTTGAGGTTGATGCCAATGCTGTAGATGTTGAGGCTCGGAAACGACACCAGCAGCAGGAACGCATTGATCTGCAAGCATTGCGTGGGCAGCTCAAAGGGCAGGCTGCTCAACTTGCACCTGGCTTGACTTCTGTCTTAAGCGACCTGTTGAAAGCATTGAGGGCTTCAAGAGCAGCCTGGCAATAGCCATCACGGCGTAGGGTCTGCCAATGCAGGAGCCAATCCTTCCACCACAAGTGTCATGGTAGAGGTGCTGAGAGGACGTAGCTTCAGCTGTTCCGGCCTGTCCACTTCTTACCTATCCGTCAGGATTGGACACTCGGATAGGATTGAACATATAAGTAGTGCATGGCGTGCTGATTTACGTGCGTGCGTGTGTACGTGTTGCTTGCTTCTTGAAATGAAATCTCAAGGTGTGCCGCATTACCCATGCATGCTCGTCCTGTAGCCAGCGCTCTGCCTTGAGAAATGAGAAATGGGCAGGACGGATGGAAACTGGCTGCAGTGCAGGCCTTTACCTGTGGCAGGAATTTGTCGGTTATGTAGCCCTTCCATGTCAGTGCATAGCCGAGCCCAATGATGAACAGGATTTCCACACCTACATGCGTTGTGAACATGAGTGAGCAGTGACGCATCTTGATCATTAGCACACCCCGCTGCATGTAATCACAAGAGCTGGCACGAAAAGCCAGACTTACAGACGTTGGCAACGCCCACAAAGGCCCAGACCATTGCCAGCAGAAACCCAGCTCACTCCGTCCGTTGACAGCGAAAAAGCAGGCTCCTCCATCGCCGCATTTGAGGATTGCACAATAGGCAGTGGACACAGGCCACCGCCCTTGTGTCGGTCCAAGGGCGGTGGCGCCCACAGTTCATAACCGCTGACGGTTAACCCGCAGCTACTGAGGACGTGAGTTCGTCACATAAAAAAAAGCATAAGCAATGTAGTACACTTACACGGCACATGGTGACCAGGCATGGCTGCATCTTGGTCTTCCCAGAACAACACCACGAATGCCCGAGGTCTGCAGCACTTGCAGTTGGGCGACCCATCCTTTATTATTGCTGGCACTGGCAGCCAAAATTTGAGCCGGCGTATGGTTTTCAAAAGCAGCAACACGTGTTGTGTACAGGGGCTGAGGGTGCCAGACCATGGAGACCAACGTCCAGAGGTTTAGGTGCCGCAATGGGCTCGGGAGTAAACGGGTGAACGTCTGTAAAAACCCATTTTTCCTGCTGCGCATTCAGCAGAGGCTACCCCCTTGGGCTTGGCCTTGTCCTTGATATGTACTTGGTGGTAGTGTTCCTTAGAGACCGGGACACTACGCCTGTCAGCCTCAGCGCACGTAACCATGCTCCTCCGTCGCGGTTGACACGTTCTGGACTACCAAGAGATTTCAAAGTTGTTTGCAGATGTTGTTGGCAGGTGTTGTTGAACACATCCAACTGGTGTTGCTGAGCTCTAGTTGGTGCCCATGACTCAGCAGCCCCATAAATTAGGATAGGCACAACAATCGCCTTATAAATGCGCATCTTGCTGGTCAAGCTGACGCTTTTAACACTGAACACCTTGCGCTGAAGGTCATGAAAGGCGACACAGGCCTGCCGTAGGCATGTGCTGAGCTCTGTATCCTGCTGCACTGAACCCTGATGAATGCTGCCCTGATAGCGAAACCCATTGACGTGCTGTACTCTGCTGCCTGCTCCAGAACCTGGAGTGCTATCTCCAGTCGTGCAGCAATGTCCGCCATGAGTACAAGGTCATCAGCATACAGAGAATGGCCATGTGTGTCTCCTGCCCGGATGGTGCGGTATGCCAACCCGTACCAATGTTTCCCTTTCTCCTGGCACCCTGTGCATAACAGGCGAGCTATGAAATCCATGAACACATTGACCAGGATTGCTGAAATAGGGCAGCCTTGCCGTACCTGGCAGGGCATGGACAAATAGTCAGAGGTGTGGCCAGTTGCAACTACCTCAGCCCCACACCCAATGTACAGGTCCGCTAGTAGGCCCACTAGCTTGCCTGAAACATCCCTGGCTCGCAGCAGCTCCCGTAGCACCTCCCCATTGACATGATTAAAGGCTTTGCGGAAGTCCACAAAAAATGGTGTGTTGAAGTCACGTGCTAGCTCCTCCAATCCAGAACTGGCAACCTATAATTTAAAAAGCAACACAGGAAAACTAGCTGCAGGTCATCACACAAGCAAAAAACTCAGATCCGTCAGTACGTGTATCAGTTGTGTGTATTCCTATGCTTCAAGTGTTCTGATTGTGACATGGCAAAGCCAGAAAGAAGTTCAGTTGGCACCTAGATCAAACAATCACTTGACATGTCGTTCCTGGGTCAGTGTGCAACCAGCGCATGCAGCAACAGCTGCCAAACGTCAGGTGGCAGCGGCAAGGAAGGGGACCTGTAGGCTCTGCAGTCCGGGTCAAAGCAGCGCTGTGTCCATTCACCCTCCGCCACCTCTACGCACAGATAGATGCCATTGGACCGGTGCGGCCTGCCTACGTTGCCGCACCAACGATTGCCCCTGATGCCAAGGGTCAGCAGGGGCCTGGGGCCTGGCACGACCATCCAGCCGTTCACACAGCCAGGCTGCTGCGTCTGCGTTACACAGCAGCAG
This sequence comes from Chloromonas sp. AAM2, assembly GCA_004335635.1. Lineage (NCBI taxonomy): Eukaryota > Viridiplantae > Chlorophyta > Chlorophyceae > Chlamydomonadales > Chlamydomonadaceae > Chloromonas > Chloromonas sp. AAM2. Next base: position 194,768 of record QAXH01006322.1, read on the forward strand.
CAGTCAAAGAGTGAGGTTACCTCTTACCAACCACGTACATTTTTGGCTCTGAAACAGACCCTACAGAGGACCCTGAACCTTGCATGTGCTTGACTTTTGGGGGCATCATGCCCATGCTTTGTCTTTGCTAGGATGGTGATGTTGGCGGTTGCTGAGCGCCTAGCTGGTTGATCCTGCGGTACTGTGGGTTGATAAGCTGTGTAATGATGTATGAATGATGATACACCCCAAGGCCCAGAATGTGCAGAATGATTGCTGTGGGTGATTGCGTGGACCATCTGCCAGTGACAAGTGACCTTCCTGGCATGAACCGGTCTGATCCCACTGCTCCATCTGTCATTACACGCATAATATCAACGTGTTGTTAGTGTGATTCTTATTTCCAATCTGTCATATACTCTGGTAACTTCTATTAGCATTTCAATCCTTAATTTGTTATTATTGTTGGATGTGCAGCCATGCCGCCTACCTGGGCACATACACTCTCCACGTACGCATTGAGAGGCGCCCAAGGAGTGAGGCCTGGGGTCATGCGCGATGGGCGCGGCAAGGCCAGTGCCGCTGCATTCGCTGGCTGTTGAGGTTGGCATTCGCCAGGTCGCTGCAAGTTGCCATGGCCCCTGGGGCGTGCCGTGCATGGTGAAGTGTCCAGGCAGGAGTTGGACGCTCCTGAGTGCTTGAAACTCGGCAAACGGATTGCGCCTGCAGTGTGGAGTCAAGGCAATTCGTGCTGCACGTCTGTAGCGTTTGGAGTGGCAGAAGGAGAAGCCAGCCCTCACATTCGTTATGTCACGCATGAGTTGTTGCGTATCCGTTGTTGCATAACCTGGTACTCCTTGACTCAGTGATTCAAGGCATGCGTTTTGTCGTTGGGCAGCTGCAATGTTTGCAATGCATCCGTGTCCTCCATGCGGCCCTGCCCTGCCTCACCCATGTGGTCAGCTGCGTGCTCCTCAGGAAACATGGTGATTGGCTTGACGCCCTGACACTGCTGCGTGTGTGTGACCAGGCTGGACCAAAACAGTGTCTCTGCCACCGCCTCCTCCTCGCCACGACTGAGCAGCAGACGTGCCACTGAGACATTTGTAAAAGGGGCTGCAGGTGTGCACTCGTGTTGTTGTTGCTGGTTTTGCTGTTGCTGTTGCTGCTGCTGCTGTTGCTGTTGCTGTTGCTGCTGCTGCTGCTGAAGACACAGCTGCGCCGCACCCTCAAGGGCTGTATTGCCATGACAAGCTGGCTGCAGTTCAGACAGGGATACTGAGTTCAGCACACAACTTTGGCCCCAGGCAGTTGCACCCGAGTGGTCTGGGCGTGCATCTGATGCAGCCACAGTTGCACCCGAGTGGTCTGGGCGTGCATCTGATGCAGCCACAGTTGCACAGGGTGTGCTGTCAGCTAGAATAGTGCGTAGATCGAGTCCTTGACCGCTGGCCACTTGCTTCAGCCGCTTTTGGGGCGGGAGGGCGCTGCTTGTGCCTGGCAGGGTGGCTGGTGCGGCTGTCTGCAGAGCCCGCTGCAGGAGCTGAGCGGTGGCGAAACGTCTAGTAGCCCGCAGCACGTAGGCCTTGCCAAACTTGGAGCTCAGGTACAGCCGGAAAGCCCTGCATATCAGCAACACAACACACAAGGAAAAGCAAACTGCTAGTTCTGCACCATGTTTCATTTGAGGTGCGCATGTGGCTTGCATGGATGGTCATGGGGTCTGACAGCTTGTCTGCCGTTCAGATATGCACTCCACATGCACTGCGCCCGGCACAAACAGCAACTGGGTCTGACAATCATGCCATCGGTCCACCCATCCTCACTGCCATCCGTTACTAGACCCTAACCGTACTAACGTGTGCTGCTAATACACAATTTGGTGTGAAATCCTCGGTCCTTCTCACATACGCTCAGGTACAGGCAAAGTGAGACAGACATTTCGTGACCTGAATTGCCCGGTCAGGTTTCCTCTTGTCCTTCCCGGTGCATTGCTGTACCTGTTTCGTGTGTAGACTCCCGTGTCTATGAGCAGCACTGCCTCCTTTGGACGAGGTGCCTGTAGGGCTGCATCACACAAAACACCATCATCACACCCCACAGGCTGCACAGAGGCGGGCTTGTTCACCCAAAAGTTTCTGTACGTGGCACCAGGGATGCTAGCCTGTGCCTGGTCTGGCCCACTGGGCTGCTGGCTGGACGCTGCAAGCTGCACAGTGCTGCTGGTAGCAGCAGCAGGGTCAGCAGTGCTACTACTACAATGGGTGGCTGTGCTGGCAGGTGGCCGCTGGCAGCCGGCTGTGCTGGCAGCCGCCTGCTGCCATCCGCCTGCGCCAGCAGCCGCCTGCTGCCATCCGGCTGCACTACTGGCGGCTGCCTGCTGGCCACCGGATGCACCACAGGCAGCTGCCTGCTGGCATCCAGCTGCATCGACTGCTGCCCGCTGGCCAATAGCTTCGCCGGCTTCTTCCGCCTGCCTGCAAGCTGCCAATCGCTGCAGCAGCATCTGTACAAAGGCGTGCACATGGCCGTTGTGCGCCCAGGCGCGCCGCAGCTGCACCAGCACATGCCGACTGAACTTGGCAGGGGTGGTGGAGTCCATCTCTATCACGTGGCGAGATGGGTCCACTGTGACACCCAGCCGCTCCTGTGGCCAATTCGCATCCACACACGCGTAATAAGGTGACAAAGCTGTGAAAACCTAGTGCGAGTTTAGAAGGCCTGGAACCCCTTAACTTCTTGATGCTCGCTTTTGAGATTTGATTGTTTCGTCCTAGCTTGAGAAGGCGATGAGTGTCCACTACAGGTAGGTAAAATGATACGCACATTTGCAGTGTCTACTAGCCCTTGACTTCAGGTCTTTTCACCTCTAGCTTATGGGCCTCCACTCTGCAGTGCTATTCAAAACTGTTCCAAGAAACTAGATGACATGCCCTACCGTCATGATAGGATACTCTGTATTCTACTGGCTCACGGCATGCCTTACCTTCATGCATGCGACCACTGCATGCACCAGGAGTGCCACCTGTGCATTGCCATCCACTCCAGGGTTGGCGGCCAAGTCGTACTCAAGATCTGAGGAGCAGGACAACACACAGCATGCAAGGCAGTTGCTTGGACAACTGCACCCATCTTTGGACCCGGCTTCAACAATCACATGAACCTTGAGTGCCCACAATGACCTCCTTTTGTGACTGCAATATGAATGAACAGTTGCCAACGTCATGAACCTGCCTTTGGGCATGCGGCACAGTAACCTCCAGTTGTACTTATCCAGCCAGAATTGTGTTTGGGCAGAGAGACACTGTCACTCTGTGATTTGACATTATCTTGCCAGGTGCAAAGTCAGGTAATAGGCTGCACCTACCAAAGTACAGGTGGCAGGGCCGTCCTGCCCGGATTATCTCATAAAAATGTCGCATGGCTGGCAGTATGACGCTGTACCGGCGCCACACTTGATCCGGGCTGGCAACAATGAAGTGGCGCTGGCCTTTGCTGCCCGACTCCTGTGAGTAAACCCTGAAGTGCATGGGATGCATGAAGGACAGTAAATGCACGTGCTTTAAACTTGACGAGGAGCGGCAGAAGATCGGATCGCATTGTTCATGTGTCTGCATGTCTGGCAGAGCACATGGATGAGTTTGTGCAGATACGTTTGTGCAGAGGAGAGTACATGGACATGAACAACCCTGCTTTGAGACAACCAAGTTGGCATGATGCCATGCATCAGACTGGAACTACCCATGATGCCCCGAATGCAACGTAACGTTAAGAGAACACGTGGCCTGTTCTCAACTCCCTAGGCTGGTGAGCCCTTGCCCGTCCACACCTGAGTGCTGCACGCCCAGGCCCACTTTCCTGCTCGTCTATGAAATCAAAGGCTTGCTGCTGCAGCGGGTACACCTGCCATACGCCGGTCAAGCCCTTGCGGCCCTCTGCCTGTTGTTGTCTTGTTGCCAAGGGCTGTTGTCCAGCGTTATAGATGCCTCTCACAGTCACCAATGCATCTGCTCTGATGAGGCAAAGCTCCTCCTCGTGTGACAGACTGACAGGCTCGTCAGCTGGCATGGCAAGGCTTGCATGGCTTGGTGCAGTGCTGTCACCGTTATGTGGCATGGGCTGCGCGCTGTCAGCTTCTTGCGCATCAAGTTCCTCAGTCTGCATCTTTGCTGCCTTGCACCTCATCACGCAGGATTTTTGTGCTTACGGCATTGGCGAACAGGCTGTCGCTACTGAAAGGAAGGCTGAGCATCTGACCGGACAATTTCCTCATCATTTTCAAACTTGTGCATCACACATCAATGTCAACGCCAAAGCCGGATGCCGGCGGGGCTTTTTCGTCCATCGTACTCACTTGGGCTCGTACGTACATGCGACTAACGCTCGTTCAGCGTGGGAGGCGGCTGGCAGGCGGAGCGGTTATGGCCTCGATGACAGGGTAACGACTCCCTTCGCGGGCATTCATCAATGAATCACAACGTTTGGTTGACGTTTGCTTTCCGAGTATGGTGAGTGCATCATGCCCAGACTGCTGTCCAACAGTTGTGAATGCTGTAAGCAGCAAGCTTGGGCTGATGATGCATGGGAGGGTCTCTTGCAGCCATCAGACCACTACAAAGCTCTGATGACTTACTCGAGATCTTGCGTACCTTGACTCAGCTATGCTGTACTGGTAGTAGCAGCGTAGTTGCTCTATGCGCAAGCAGCTGAGCACAGGCATCAAACAGCAGTGTGTGCATATCAACTGCAGTGACGGCATCGCCACTGGCATCTGGTCCAGCAACGTGCTGAGTAACTTCATCTACAGCAGCCAAGGGCAGGAGCAGGGGAACGAGGTAGGCTGTTGACTGGGGCACGCCTGTCGACGTGCGTACCACAACAAATCAACAGATCGAGCACTCTACATGCACACAGTGCCACACATCATGCGCATGCAGACTAGGGTACAAACCTCAGAGAGCGTGATTTTGAGCAGGCTGCGTTAATGCGGGGCACTTACATTGCGTGATTTGTCTGTGCACAATCACACTGCTTCCTGTATTGCTCATGCCTGTGCAGAAAGTCGGCATTGCACAAGCGGTGCAGGTGGGTTGATAGCAATTTATGAGGAAGGTCAGTGAATGCGTCTCAGGCCCATGGTCCCACGTTCGTTAACCACCTGGTGTGGTTTGTGCTGTGTTTGTTGCAGGGTACGTTCCTTGTGGCCGCAGCCATACCGGGTGAGTATTGCCAATGCCCCCGGTATTGAAGCCATCCGTGCCCGTGCCCAAGCTCATGCGTCATGCACATGCTTCATGCATGGAGGCGCTAAAGGGTTAAATGCACCAGCTGACGGGAGCACGCCATACCTAAAACAAATTACCGTACGATGAAATCCTCACTCACACATGCTAGAGGCGTTTTCTCACCTGTGGCAATATAGCATATGTGCAGTCGCCTGCACTGCTGCTTTTCCTTTGCTCCTGCAGCCGCCTGGCTTGCCAGCCATGTGCGCCGCGACTCCATCCTCAAGTGTCTGGGGCTGGTTGCTCTTTGTGCCGTGGCCAGCACCGCTGCAGCGCTGTGGTACTGCCAGGGGGACAGGCAGTACGTGTGGCTGTGCGTGTCGCTGGCCTTGTGGGGCGTGGCGCAGGTGCGAGGGGGGGGAGGGGGGGGAAGGGAGGGCACGAGAGAGGTCCACATGAGGGGCCCACATGAGCGGCCACCGCACATGAGGGTCTCACGTGGGGGCCACACATGTAGGGTAGGCCCGCATACATTTCAAAGGGGCACGTGAGGGACCCACACGAGAGATCCTGTGTGAATTCATACCCGCAGTTGAGCATTATCAAGAAGACTGTATCCAGTCGATACTTCATTTGATTACTCCTCAAGGAGCAAACAATAGCTTTGTTGGGCAAAAGGAGTTACAACTGCGGCTGCCATGCCATGTGATGGCGGTCAAGTGCTGAATAGCTGAACAGGCTGACTGTCCATTCAAAAAAGAAAAAGATGTTTGCCAGTTCTGGGACAGTTTCCAAGAACACCACTGGAACCAGTGTGGCAACCGGTACAAGGGAAGCAGCGTCATTGCTGTAGACGGTACCACCGAGGTACTTCTGGGACAGCGGACTAGTCGGCCACCGGTCGAACCAGTCTGCACAACGCAGCGAGCCAGTCCAGGCACCCTGTGATGCCACCCTTCATGCATGCATGTGCTGACGTGTGCTGTGCTGCACAGTCCAACGCCCCTGTGCTGGACGCTCTGTTCGCCGACAGCGTGACCACGGGCAAGCGCCAGAGCCTATACACCAAACTGCACATTTGCTACATATTGTCACAAGTGAGCAGGCAATTACCGGGCATGCATGACAGCATGTTGGAACATGGCGTGAGCGGTCCCCATCGACAATGGCTTTCAAAGCCCGGCATGACTCGGCGCACAGTGTGCGCAAAGAAGCTGGCGGCTGATGACACACCTGGGTGGAGACAGTTTGTTTGCCCGTTGTACAGGGTTAAGCAGTCACAAGACTGAAGGTTGCACCTAAAAAAGCAAATGTCAAGCCTGCATGACAGCATGTTGAGACATGGCACTGCTACTCCAAACGGACTGCAATAGTGGCTTGCCCCGCTAGTTGTCCCGCTAGTTGCTGCTCTAGTGTGGCTTGCAGAGCACACACAAGCCTGCAGCAGGAGCATGGAAGCTGAACCTCATGGCTGGCTGTGACAACACAACGCAGTTGATGTGCATGTGGATGTGCATGCTGTGGCCGCAGGGTTTGGGTCCTGCCATAGCTGCTCTGCTGTTCTATTGGACGGGAAACGAATGGTCTACAGAGGTGAGCTGGACTTGTCTGTGTACGAGGGGAATTGTCTGTGCCCTTCACTGGGTCTGCCACCTTGCCCAGTGTGCAATGGACTTGTCAAAGCATTACTCATGTAGACAAAACACACTCGTGTAAACCACCCGTGTAAACCAGTACACCAAAGGTAGCGCTGCACCTCTCACCCATGTCATCTCATCTCGTGTCACCTCATGCCCCATGACCCATACAATGTATTGGCAGAGCTGTGCTGCATGTGCACTCCGCTCATGTCCCATGCCCCATGTGCACTCCGCTCATGTCCCACGCCCCATGTGCACTCTGCTCATGTCCCATGCCCCATGTGCACTCCGCTCATGTCCCACGCCCCATGTGCATGCAGCTCATGTCCCACGCCCCATGTGCATGCAGCGTCTGCGTGTCGTGATGTTGTGTGGCATGGCGCTGGCGGTGGTGCCTGCGCTGCTGCTGCTACTGTTCAATGACGATAAGACTCTGGGGGAGGAGAGCGAGGGACTGCTCAAGGTAAAAAGCAAGCCCCAGAATAGGGTCCACGGCATACACACTGTATCTGCTGGATCTTGCACCAGGCAAGCCGTTCACCCACACTGCACTATTCAATCAAAGACATTTTGATGTACATGATGTTGATGTTGATGTGGTGTGTGGTGTGTGCAGGTTCTCCGTCGGCCGGCCGGCCCCAACCCTACCGCCCAGCCCGCAACACGCCGTACACGAGGCAGCGGTGGCGACCAATCCCAGCGTGAGCCCCTCCTTACCCATGAAGCCAGGGATGGGGGCCGTGAGGAGCGGCATGAGGAGGAGATGGAGGGGGGCACCGCTAGCTGGGTCAGCGAGGACGAACACGATCTGGAGGTGAGTTTGGGCGAAAGATGGGGAAGGAAGGGGAAAAACCGCGGCAAAAACCAAGGGGGGTCAAGGAGGGTGAGAACGACCGGGGGGTGAATTGGAAAGGAAGGGAAAAGAAGGGGGGAGGGAGGCGGGAAAAGAAGGGAGGAATGGGAAAAGGAAAAAGGCAAAATCTGGTTGGGAAGGGTGAGCACCACGACTGTTTGCAACACCTCTCACGATAAACATGACTTAGCTGGGGTTTGGCCTCCGTACTCTCCCTCAGATTGGCATCACAGCATTGACATACTGGAAAGCACTTGCAGCAGCAAACTCTGCCTTGTACCGATTCAATTTGCAGGGGTTTGAAGAGCTGGTGACCTCCAGCTCACCAGCCAGCGAGGACCACTCACCTACCCAACAAGCCAACACAGTAAACACCCACCACCCTGACAGCCACCACTCATCCCCTGCACGCAGCCCCCATGCGCCCCCATGCAACCCCAGCATGCCTACTTCACCCTTCCATGTCGCTAACGCTACCCTCAGTCCCCATCCTGAGGGCAGTAATAGCCCTGGTGTTAAGCAGACTGACAGCAAGAATGGCAGCAAGCCTGTGAACAATGACAGTGTCAGCCTTTCCGTAAACGAACGAGACAGGAGCCCTCAGAAGCAGACAGGCAACGGCAGTGGCAATAGCAGCCCCGGGAAGCAAGCAGAAACCGAAAACGGCAGTACCAAACCGCCAGAGCCGGGCTCCCATGCTATCGCCATTGATTTTTCAGACCTGACAGACAGCACTCACAGCTCCCCAGCACCGCATCGTGCGCTCCCTGCTGCCACTACCCAAGCTAATGCAGCATCTCACACCAAGACATCCTTGGATGAAACCTTGGCTAATGCGATAGAAAGCCCCCATGCTGCTATCAGCCTTCCATCAGCCTCCCATCAGCCTCTACCAGCTCCCTCCTCTCAGGGTATGGGTTCGGACCAGGGTGGTGTGGGTTTGGGTACTTTAACGCGCCTGGGTCATCATCATGGCTCACACTCTGCCCTGGCCACTGTGGAGGAAGAGCCGGTGGAAGTGAGCATGCAGAGCGCCAGTGGGAGTGGCCTAGGTCGGCAGGAGGACATGGATTGGGTGGTTTCCGTGGATAGCTTCACGGCAGGTGGGGTGGGCGTCTGGGGTGGGGCTTGAGCTGGCAAGGACAGGGGCTTCTTTTGTTTTCCTAGGGCAGGAAAAGGAGGGGGGGTGTATGGAATGCGACCAGTGTGTTTCTAGGCTGTGCGCCGGGGGTCACACGGGAGAGCAGCAGTCACATGGGATGCGCCCTTTGCTTCCTTTTGTTTGGGCTGTATGTTGGCGAGAGAGCAGCAGTTGGACAGAATATGGGGTTGATTGGCCCAGCTTGCGTCTGGGCTAGTGAGGAGGGGTAGTAGGAAGGGGGCAAGGGCGGTGGTCGAGGGTTCCGAGGCTGTTCCAGGGTGTAAGGGACAAGCCGGCCTTGTTTGTTTTAAGTTATGATAGATGTAGATGTACTGTATCTTTTGACGCAGCTGACAATATCACGCAGGCTGCAGTGATGGATACTAATAGTATGCATGTCAGGTGGTATTGTATTTTCTGCATAACTCATGGCGACAGTGGTGCACATCAGGAGTCACGTGAAATTGTCCTGTGCACGTTTCTGCAGGTGACTCGTCAGAGATGGGTTTGGTAACCCGGACTGGTTCGTCGGTTACTTTTCAGGCGCTGCAAGGCGCAGGCGAAAGTGTGACCATGACCACAGCATTCAGAGGTGCAGCAGCAGGAGTCGTCACTGGCAACAACGACGCCAACACGGACTCCATCATCATCACCAGACACCCTCACCCCTCACACCCCGCATCACAGCTGTTCCAGTCCCAGCTGTTGATCCCATCGCCGGCTCTTTCTCAAGCCAGCGGCATGGGGTCAATTGGCAGCCCTGCAACGCCCTATTTGAGAAACGGTTTGCCGTTATCAGCCGTTCGACCTAGGGGTAATCCTTTGTCTCGAGAACACTCGATCTCGACTGATGCAGGGGGTACACTTTCTCCCCGGCTTTCAGATGCGGTCAGTGGGCTGCTCATGCAAACTGACCATGCATCAACGTCTTCTCAACGCCATACCACCAGCCTTGACTCTAGGCAAGGCTCCCTGGCATCGTCCTTTCTGTCTCGGCAGCATGCTAGCACTGCTCAGCCCTCGCGCCTCCAACCCACCCTCCCTTCTTCTTCTTTCCACCACCAAGGTCACAGAAACGGCTGCCCGTTTTCACATCAGTCACCTTCCCATGGGCATCAAGCGCCCACTCCCGCCTTACCAACGCAGCCTTACGCTACTAGCTGTCAAGATGCCTTGGTTAGTGGACAAACTGGAACCCCAGGCAGTGATTCGCCTGCAAACGGCTGTCTACAAGCCCCAACACGGCATGAACACACAATGTCCCTGATTCCGTGGGGCACTCCGCATGGGCACAGCAGTTCCCTTCATGCACCCTCAGTACCCCATGTCGGTCATGCCACGGAGCGTGCAAACGCCATTGAGCATGAGGTCTGTGCACCCGGGAGCGCGGCGCAAAGCGGTGCAAGCAGGGCGCAAAGCAGCGCAAGCGCGGCGCAAAGCGGCGCAAGCGGGGCGCAGAGCGTCGCAAATGGGGCGCATGGTGGGTCAGGCAAGGCACACATCTGGGCCAGCGGCCGCAGCGGGCCCAGCAGTCGCACCGCCAGTCCGCGCAGCAGTGTGCAGGGCATGCACCGGGCCCCAAGGACGCGCCGCACTTCGCTGAAGCAGGTGAGCAGGGCACGGTGGGCGCTGGTGCAATCGGTGCCATCGTAATGATCACTAGTACAACATGTTAAACAGCACTTTAAAAGAGGAAGCAAGCAGAGAACACAAGCATATACATACAATAGGTTCAATCAATCAAAACCCAGGTTGGCATCATTGCACGAACTAAAGCGCAAATTGTTGCAAATATTGTGTGATGGCTAGGATTTGGATGATGGGACAGTGCGTATGCATCAGCAGTAGGAAAGCAAAAGGAGAGCATGTACTTTGCAAAGGTGTAGATCAAGGTGGTTGCGAATGCTGTATGATAATTACATGCAAGACGATATGTCAGCCCTGGGGCGACCGGCTGCACCCCTCGCAGGGCATGCAAAGGGCATGCCGCAGCTCACTGAAGCATGTGGCGGGGCATAATAGGCGCTGATGCAATGAGGCCCATTCAGAAAACAACAAGCCACGAAGCAGAAACGGTCTGCACGATCGAAAGTCATGGGCCGGGTGCCTTATGTGGAGATTAGGAGAGCATGTGACAACTGACGTGCAAAGTAAGGAGCAAAGTGTTGCTGCAAGTGTTATATGATGACCATGAGGGAGCTCGCTGACGGCCGTTTCTGCACATTCCGTGCTGTTTTTGCGCGCCGTTGTACACTGTCGCGGATTATTACAAACCCTCCTGACGGCCGGCTGTAGCCCTGTCCTTTCGTCGCAGCTGCACGCTGCCCACTCGTGGTGCTGCCTGGACATGACGGCGATCCCGGGCATACTGGCACTCACTGACTGTATCATGGGGCTGGCGTCAGGCATGACCATCAAGTAAGTGCCACAGCAGTCGTCAGCTTTTCGCATGTCAGTTTTTGCGTGTTTTTGTCGGTTTCTTGCACATGTGAATGGGACACAGAACGCGTTTTACAGACCAACAGCACGGCATAGGCAACTGCTTCGTTCTTATCCTGGCACTAACGTTGAGCCAGCTAGCAGATCTGCTCGACAAGCTGCATAACAATGTGTGCACAGAGCGCATGGCGGCCACATATAGTCGTGATAAGGTTCACAGCTGGCGTCATGCCAGCTCAAGCCAGCTCAAGGAATAGTGCGCCTGTGTCAGGGGGGCGGGTGTGTGCTCATTCTTGCCGACCCCAACCTCACTTTTGGTCCGAGGGGGCCTGATACCCATCCTCCCCTAACAACCAAATTACAGGTCTGTTACAGAATTTCAGTGTGTTACTGTAATCCATTTCATGAGAGCTTTCCAATGCACTGTTAAAAACAACAAACAGAATTCCAGTGTGCCACTGTGATCCATTTCATTTTTGATGGCTCTTGAAAATGCAATATTGAACACAACAAACAGGTTTCAGGGTTCAGAGTCGTTTGCCGGTGCAGAGCACCCCTGCCCCTTACCGGCCGTTTGAGGACCCTGCATGGGTTTCCGTATCCGTCTGAAGTATGCCATTGTGCAGCTCTCAATGAACCGTCACAATGGCATGTTCATGACGTTGACTAACGGATGGCCTGCAAATCGATTTCCCCTTGAGGCCTCATATGTCCTTGTACCCCCCTGATACTCCCCTAGGACTCCTGTCCCTGACCAGCTGAGAATGGCCCCAGAACTTGAATGCAAGCTCCCTGGGGAGTGCCCAGGCCGTGAAGAAACTGGGCTACTCCTGGTTGAGGTCGAAAGTTAGGCTTGTACACCCCCCTTGGCCTGTGCTGTGCAACTGCCCCCGGCCTCAAATGAGCGGATAAGCTGGCGTCTGGACAGGCATGCACCGCTGATGAAAGAGTCAACTGCATGACGGACTTCGCAATCTAGAAACCTGGAACACTGCTGTGTCGAGATGTGCCTGCCATACCAACACACTAGCTGAGTCGGGAGTTAGAGAGAATTGTAAAAAGAAAATGTGTGCATGTGTGCCTGCAGTGCCAACGCACTAGATCAATTGGATAGTAGATCAACAGGCTAGTGGCTAGTGACAAATGATAGTGATCAAATCCGACTACTGCTGGTATGTGTGTGTGGCTGCAGGTTCTTCCCCATTTTCTTCCGAGAGGCCGTGTCGCTGTCACCCGTGTACGTGAACCTCATGTGAGCAGGTGGAGCAGGAAACACGAGTGAGAGGAACAAAGCAGGCTGGCTCAAAAGGATGGTGTCCATTCCACCAGAGGCTGGACAGGCTCAACCGTCCGGTTCAACCGCGGAATTAGTTTTCAGCCCATTTCCATGGAACGCGTGCTCGGTTTGTCTGACGCTAGCTGGTTCCCGCTTTTTTCTGACTAGAAAGAGTGAACCCACGTGCTGTTGACGTATGTCTGACCCTCACTTCCCTTATCCTGTCTCATGCCGGAGCCTCCCACAATCCTTGAACTGGGAGGCTACAAACCCGCGACCCAGGATGGCCATGGTAAGGCTTCTAAACTGAAGGCTCAAAAGAATCTTGGATCTGCTGCTGTTGAATCTGGTGCCGTCCATGACGTGTTGCCGCTTGCCGGCTCCTCCCAGGTACACGCTTGTGCCCCTGTGCCTCAGCTGTGCGGCGGCCATGGCCCAGTACCAGAGTCACGCGATCGGCAAGGTGCAGACAATGGTGGTCAACAGGTGAGCGGGGCGGGCGATAGATAACAATAAGTATAATCCCAATTGTAGTAGTAGTGAGACAGGTCAGGCCAAACTGATGATGGACAACAGAGAGCATAACTAGCCAAGAGCCGGCAGCGGCAACAGGCGTGTCCCTCGACCCTGGTTGGCGTGGCCACTCAAATTCCCTGGCAGGGCTATGGCTCATAAGTTGATGCTTCACACTTGATTCAGTCATTCCACCAGGCCGCCAGCCCACGTGCGAACCTCTTGACATCACACACCACGACGGTCGGCTTTTTGTTCAGTGGTCGGCTACCAAGTTCAAGTGCCAGGCAGAGCCATTCTTTGTACCCTCCTTTGTGTCGTCCACATCTACATGATGTCTTTACATTTGTATTCACATTTTCACCAGGCACACCTGGTTGCGTTTTCTTTTAGTCTTTGGCCTGGTAACTCATGGTTTGTTGCTCTTCTGTTTCTGTTTTTCGCAGGGCTGTTGGCATTGGCCTGCTGTACTGGATCGCGCTTCATGTTGAGCTGTGGGGCCATGCGGGCACCATGGTGGGCCTGTACGTCCTGCGCACGTCCCTCATGAACGCAAACTACCCCATCCAGCGGGCGCTGCTCATGGACTACGTGCCCAAGGAACACAGGGCGAAGTGGAACAGCCTGGTGAGTGGGATTACCAAAAGTGGGACACTGCAAAAGATGATAGGAAGAGCAGATTGTATGGTTGGAAAACTGCGGAGGTTTTATCAGCATGGGAGTCCGCCAATCACTGTCCGGGTTTGCACCCGGTAGTTGTACGTAAGAAAACCGTGCAGCCTGGTGAGCAGGGTACGGGTGTCCTTGCCAGCAGTCAGGAGCATTTCCACACCCAGCTTCAACGCACTGGCACTCCACAAGATACCTCTGGCAGTTCTGTGCCTGCAAGTCGGACCCTTTAGATGCTGACAGCTTGTTTTACCTGCAGTGCGTAATTCTGACAAAGCTGCCCTTTTTTCCGTTGTCTGATCCCGTTGAGCAGGCGCATGCTGTCCGGACAAGTGCGTATGCCTTGCCATGTGCACCTGCAGCTTTGTTGCAGCTCGAACTCCGTTGCACGTCCCCGTGCCTGTCATGCGCATACTGCCATGCCTGTACCCTGACTGTGCCTGTGCCATGTGCTTATGCAGGAGAGCGTGACGTCCTTTGGTTGGAGCGGCAGTGCGGCAGTGGGCGGCTGGCTCATCAACACTTACGGCTTCCAGATCACCTTCCTCGTCACCGCCACCATGCAGGCACGTGCTACTGTCAACTCGTAATGCACTAGCAATGCAACAGTATATGTTTGTTTACATAAGGGAAGCCGTCAGAGGACACGGAATGGGATGGGCACCGCCCTGACCTACCTTGAGCAAGGAAACACGAGTGAGAGGACCAAAGCAGGCTGGCTCAGAAAGATGGCGTCCATTCCACCAGGGGCTGGACTGAGCATGTGCACAGCAATCAGTTTACGGGCTGCCTTGGCAAGCCAGCATTGTACATGCATGCATGTGTCTGCCAACAACCACCACTGTGTATTTTTACAGCTGTACTGCCCCGCAAGTGGACCAGAAGACGGCATACACATCCGACCACCAACTAGCATCTCCCCTGTGCATGGCTCTACTATTGCATCTGCCCAGCGTCTTCAACATACACATCCATAAACACGATCCAACAACACAGCACAGTGATGTGCTTTCTGATCGCAGCTAGCGGGGTGGGCATGCTCCATGCTGCTGCTGCCCATCGTGCCCTGGCGTGACTACACCCCTTCACTGCTGGGCCCAGGCCCGAGCAGCACCATTAGCAAGCGGAGCGGGGGTAGAGGCAGCGTACGCAGACGGGCTAGAAGGATTGCAGGTGCCGGTTAGTATGGGCTTCCCATGGCTGACGCCAAATGGGTTCCGAAGGTGAACATAAAACCAATGTAACAAAGTGGAACGATGCACCTTGAGGGTTGGCCACCACAATTACTATCCTGGTGTGTCGCAATCCCCTTCACATGTAGGTTGGATGGGTTGGAATCCCTCCCCTCTTGTGATCAAGTGGATGGCAGAAGTGTAACGCTCGCGTGTGACCTGGAGTCCCTCCCCTCTAGTGATATCAGCAGGCTGATGAGGGCCCAGGCCTGACCACAGCACTGTACCTCAGCACTCTACTTCAGGCTTGCAGGCGCCGGTTGGGATAGAATTCGCTGGCTCTCTCCTGCCATGGTCGCTCCTGCTGTCAAAATCAGCCACTTCATGCAACGCACGAGTGGCTGAGGGATAAATCGTGTTTTAAGACTCGGGAGGCTGCTGTGTTTCGTTTTACATCGGGAGCGCTTTCGCTCGCTATTGGATGAAACATTCATTACAATCCCAACCCCCCTCTGGAGTCCAGTTCCCATTTTGATTGCGCCGCCCCCCCCTCAATTACTGTCAATTAATGGCGGCCAACCTATCGGACCATAAATCACACAAGCCTCGTGTGTGCAGTCCCTTGGATTAGGCATGTCCACATGTTTGATGGGCAGCCACGCCCCCGTAGTTACGTCCCGCAGCTTCAAAACCCAGCTGCCAGGGACAGCTAGATCAACGCACATAGCTCCAGTGATGCTTCCACCTGGCTTGATGCCATCCCCTCTGACCCTAAGCATCCCTTCTGTGTCTGACCATCATAATGGATGGTGCGCTCATGGCTGCGACAGCCTGCAACCAAGCGTCCTGTCCTGCCCACACTCAGCTGAACCAGGCTAGCTGAACCAAACGTGTATGCATACAAGTACAAACCACAAGCCTCCACTTGATGTGGCCTTTGTGCAGTGGCATGACCGGAATCATCAAGTCTTGGTTTTCCCTTGCGCCAGCCCTACCTAAGCCTAGCGTTGCCGGCTTGCAAGCAGCAGCAATGCCAGCAGAGGCATGACGGGAGCAATAAAGCCCATGCCTATTCTAAACATCTACCTTTCCCAGAGGTTGCAATCGTTATCATGATGGCTTGTGGTTCCAAGGGCAACCTTCAGTCGTGTGAATGCTCGACTCTGTACAACGAGTACAGATCCCTCAACTGTTCGAAACTGCTTCATCGCAGCTGCTCAAGTAAATCTCCTTGTCTGAAGCGGGGTAAACCCAGGACCTGGCGGTACGCCACCAGTTGCGCCAGAGACGAGCAACCCCCTGCTGTCCCGGATCACTTGTATCTGCAGCACTTGACAGACAGCCTTCTACCTGCCATGCTAATGTGAGCTTAGACGCCGAGTTCTGCACACAACAGCTGTCACTGATTACTGTGGCTTGAGTGAGCCCAGCCCGCCGTCCACCGCCAGGCACTGCCCGGTGATGAACGAGTTGGAGGGCGTGAGGAGGAACTCCAGGGCAGCCGCCACCTCATCGGCCTCGCCCACTCGCTTCAGGGCGTGCATGGCCTCTGAGATCTTGAGCGAAGAGGGGTTCCCTGTGCGCAGGGGGCAGCATGGAGTAGACTGAAGCCAGTCCAGATTCAGGTCTTAACTGGGGGGGGGGAGCACCAGACAGCGAACGCAGACTCCGAGACTTCAAGCAAAGAGAGGTTCCCTGTGCAATCAAAGCATACAGGGTCTAGAGAACTGTAGTAGTCTAACCATTGTGACCAATATAGGGCATGGGCAGTTACTACTTTATGTGACCCATGTGGGTCATGGGGCTGTCTACCCAGGGATGAGACAGACCCCAGCGTGCGAGGCAGGGGCACTCTGGACCCAACCAGACACCCCACAGAGGCTACGTCTACAAGACCCAGCATCAGGAGGACGTGCTGGTGCAGGTACATCCCTTGCTTTGTCCGGCGACGGCTTCCCTGACGCCAGAAGGTGCAGGCGCTTGCCCGCCAGAAGGTGCAGGCGCTTACCCGCCATGTACAATGGATGCAATTCGTTACACCGGGGAGCAGCAGCTTAAATGGTAAGATCAACAATAAAAAGTCCATTCATTTCATGGTGGTCATTTCATGCACGTGAAGTAGCTCACAGGGGTTACAAACAACTCAAACAAAACAAAATCCCCGGAAGCCTTCCTTGCCTACCTTGGGACTCAACCCCGTATTGGCATGCACCTGTGACTCCCCATCATTTCAATAGTCAACATTATCGGTATTTACCCGTGATGCGGGCTGACAGTGGGGTGCGGGTGAGGCCGGGCGCCACGCAGTTAACCCGGATGTTCTTGGGCGCGTATGTGGCCGCAGCACCCAGGGCAAGGCCTGCAAAAAGAGAATGGCACATACCTTTACAAGAGTACACAACATTCATGCACACCAGGGCAATGCTAGAACCAGTGCGCTGGACAGCAGGAATCACGGGAATGTTTGAAGCCATGGCTGAGGCTGCACAACTCATGCCCCAGAGCCGATTGGCGTGCCTCAGCTAGCCAAGCCTCGCCCCCATATTCTCTCCTTGAAGGTATCACTATCCCAATGCCAACTGCCAACTGCATGTGTTGAGCCAAGCACCACACATTCGACCTGCCATTCTGAGATGCCTTCTGAGGCTTACCCTGAACTCCCGCCTTGGCTGCTGCAATGGCCTCGTGGTTGGGAATGCCGTGCCTGGCCACTGCTGAGGAGCAGAACACAATCGACCCGCCTCCGGAGGTCATCATTGCCTTGACCGAGGGCTTGAGGATGTTGAAGCAGCTGTACAGGTTCAGCTTCATCACCTGGGGCATGTGGCGATGGATGAACAGTAAAGATGAGTTGCATTAAGGAGTAATGACAGAGAACAATCAGGAGTATGACAAGGAGTAATCAGCTTCAGACAAACATGCACTTGGAAGATGCTCATGGCTAGTATCATGATACAGCCTGTGACCCCAAAGTGGGCAACACGGCTAGCTCCACTATCCCGCCGGTGTTCACTCTGGCCTTTGTACAGCGGACTTGAATGGTGCTATGTAGCCGCTATGAGACCAAGGTGGTTAATGAGCCAGGCTGAAGTGGTAGCAACAACAGTTTTGTGCATTCCATGATATGACTTCATCCTGTCACTTCATCCCAAACCCCATAACCATCCGTGCTGTAACCAGGTGTGTATATGTATATATCTCAGTTGACCCCATCTGACCAGCCCAGACCCCATCTGCTGCCAATCACCTGATCGAAGTCTGCCTGTTTGACGAGCAAAGTAAGTGGAGGCGTAGGGCAGGGCCATGCGAGCACAGGGCACATGTTGTTGTTACCAGGCCAGAGATGAGGGCGGTAACCGAGGCCAATGTGCAAGTGTCTGCGCAGCCCATGGATACCATGCTGGGCCACAAGAGGATCAGAATGTTGTGGAATGTTGATATGGGTTGCTGAGGGTGCCAATGCCTGGCCAAGGGAATCCTGCCACAAGTCCATCATGCTTCACGCACATGGTGCTCAATACCAGACCATATGCCCACAGCCGTTGCATATATGTCTGATGAGCCCTTGATTGGTCAGGGCCGGTGATAGATGGTGCACCTAAAGAGCCCTTGGCTTGGCGACCAGTTGTTGGTTGGTTGGTTGGTTGGTTGGTTAGTGCTGCTCAGCATACCCTGTGCTGTGCAGCCACCACTGCCAGCCTTGAGTGACACCTTCCCTATCCAACCTTGATCTCCTTTGTCCGTTTACTTGCCTTGACACCACACCCAAGTGTCTTTCATTGAAGTGCCAGCTACACCAGTGGACCATACTTGACCAGTAAGCCATGATGCTCAGCAGAGGAAGGGATCCCGAGAGGCCAGGGCACTAGGCTAGTAACTGCAGTGTGCAATTGGCACTGATATCCTAAGCAGCACCTGTCCTGTTTTGCATTCAGTTGGCCTGCCTTGCCTGCTTTGTTCCCTGCATTCGTTTTGCTTTCTTGCCCAGGGTAGGCCTTCCCTGGTGTACATACATGTACATGTACCTTTCCTCCTCCCATTTGCCTCACCAGTGACGTCTGGTGTGCTGCTTTGAGGACTATGGATCCTACGCAGTTGGCAACGCCCGATACCCGGCCATGTGCAGCCACTGCACTGGAGATGGCTGTCTCTACCTGTAACAGACGAACACACGCAGTCGGATACAATCAGCATGTGTGCTGGCACAAATTCACAACCCGACGGTTAGGAATTCCTTCCTTCCGCTAAGGATTGCTCCCTGGGGACGTTTGGCACTCCGTAAAAACATCCGGCAACATCGATTTGGTGTATCTCTCATGCTGCCGTGTGTCTGCCGCTGTTGTGGCGCAAGGCTACAGGTTCTGCCATGTTGTGCCGACTACCACAAGCTACACACCACCTGGTATGCACTGCCCAGTGCCTTGCATTTCGCATCTTCTCACCTGCTCTGCATTGGTCACATCAGCCACGAATGAGGACACCCCCCCTTCAGGCTGCGTAGCCAGGCTGGCTGCGAGACTGTCAATCTTAGACTGATCTCTCCCCACTAAAACCAGTGAGGCGCCAGCGTGCTTGGCTAACCGCTGAGATAACGCGGATCCAATGCCACCCGTTGCCCCAAACACAACGTACACTGCATCAAAAGCATGGCAAAGCAGTTGCTTAAGATTGACATAAAATTGACATGGCCATGATGCACAACCAAATCTGTAGAGGTCACTAACATGCAGCATACTAGGAAGATGGCGGCAATGACAACAATCGTGTGTGATGCAGACGAGTTGATTGCATGCACACAGAACTCACTCTTCACAACGCGGGTCAGCCACACACTGAACCTTGGACACTGATGCGTGTCCATCACACACCTGGAGGAGAGCTGGCGCTCGCCGCACTGACGTTCCGTTGTTGCGCGCGAAGCAGCTGGCCACCGGCGTGCCAGGCTGACTTGTTGGCACGCATCGCGCCTTGCGCCAGCCGCATCATCATTGTGAAAAACGTGTGGCTTTGCAAAAGTTGAGGTTAAACTTGCTGTTTGCTGCTGATGCAACCAATGTGCTTGGTCTTGATGCAGGCATGGCGCCAAACAGCCCCGGTCCAGGGAAAACTGGGGTTGTAACGTGCAGTCACGTGATGACTTGATTTTGGATTCTCTTGAAGGTGCCACCATTGGAGGGAAGATGGGTGCAGCTTGCGTTTAACCACTTGGCACCAACCT
Source organism: Chloromonas sp. AAM2 (assembly GCA_004335635.1). NCBI lineage: Eukaryota > Viridiplantae > Chlorophyta > Chlorophyceae > Chlamydomonadales > Chlamydomonadaceae > Chloromonas > Chloromonas sp. AAM2. The sequence goes on from QAXH01006322.1 coordinate 214,893, forward strand.
CTTACTCGGACCTGTGCATGATGCATGAATGACAGCCCATGTGGGCTGGCGGCAGTCGGCACATGCGCCAGCCTACCGTCAGTACCTTGGTCTGACAGCCAGCCATGCTGCTGGGGCACGCCAACCATGTTGCAAATGCACTCCATGCTGTGTAATCAGATTACAGGTCAGCATAATCAGACAGTGCCGCTGCACTAAGCATGGACGAATGGTTGACCTTGCACGTGCCATGGCATGCCCATGGCCAGTTGCGACTGTTGATCCATGTGGCAGCAACATCGGACGCCTTCACGGCCCTTCCAGGAGGGCCCACGTGCGATGCTGCTCGCTTCCTTCCACCCTGTATGAATTGCTTGGGGTTGAGTCAACATGCAGCACGGCAGCAGTACGAACTGCTTTCAGGCAGCTGGCTGCTGTGTGGCATCCGGACGTCAGCCGGGAAGGCTCCAAGGCAGAAGCAGTCCGCAAGTTTCAGGTGGGCAAGGGTTTCTTCCGCTTCTTGACATGTGAGCATTTGCATGCTCATCGCCCAAAACCATGGCCTGCGGCTGTTGTTGTTCCCCACGTACTGTCCTATGCCGAATCCGTTAGTGCCTTCTCTGACGCCTTCTGCTGTGGTTTGAATCTCCCGGCCCTGCCTTGGGGAGGGCTTGTCCCGCCTACACAGATTGGGTAGCACAGACAGGCGACTGGACCGCGGCTGCACTTTTTGACTTTACAACTTGTGGCACTCTGCTCAGCTAAGCCTACCATTGCGCCCTCGTTCACATTATGAAAGGCATCCTGCGAAGTGCTCAAAACCCACCACTGTTTTGTTTGGCCTGCTGCCTTGCACCTGGTCCTAATTCTTTGCCGTGCTGTCGTCTCTGATCTGTCCGATCCATTCTGACCTACTCTGACCTATCTGATTCCAGGCCATCTCCCAGGCGTTTGAAGTGCTCAAGAACCCTGCCATGCGCAAGAGATACGACGAGTACGGACTGAGGGGGCTGGGCAGAGAGTATGCAGAGCTACGTGATTACATACAAGGTGAGTAGCAAGCAACCCCCCCCCTCCCCTCTTTTGCAACTGAGGTATGAATCGTTTGCACGTGAATCGTTTCACTTTCAATTGGATCTTGTTAGCTCCCCGCTGTCGGGGTCTCGTGATTCTAGAGGCTGATGCTTTTCTCTTTGGTCAGCCTCGTGGGCCTTACTTGTTGTGAGAGTGCTGGCCTGACGTGCCCAAGCAATGTAATCCAGATAACAGCAGGCTATACTGACATCTGTATGTAACTGTGCCGAGGTGTGCATTCAAATATATAATAGCGTTTGTATGCATGCTGCCATTCCTCCTGCCGTGATCCCACAGCCTAGGTTCCCACAGGTCGTGCCAAGATATGCATTTGTACGTCTACTAGCATTCACATGCACACACACTCACGCACACACACGCACACACACAGTCAGACAGACAGACAGACAGACATGCACATTTGCATGTGCTGCCTTTGTCCCGCAGCCCATGTCCCTGCAGATCATGCTGAGATATGCAGGGCTTTTTGTGTATGCACGGCTTTGCACTGCCCGTAGCTTCTCACTTGCAAGTTGTGCCGAGGTATGTGTATACACTTGCTGGCATACACCAAGACAATCCCACTGCCGATTGTATAGACAAGTGGACATTTGCATATTCTAATCCTTTCTTTGCCCCGCAGCGCATGTCCCGTCAGCGGTGCGCTCCGCAGCCCCGGGGGAGCGGGGCGGGGATGCGAGCGCCGTGCTGGGGCTAGAATTCAGCGAGGCAGTCACGGGGACAGAGCGGGTGATAGAGGTGGCGGGTGTGAAGGGATGCTGTGCAAAGTGCGAGGTAAGCCGCTGCGGCTGAGCATTGTTGTGCAGCTGAGCATATTGTGAGCCAGTGGGCCCAATCCACGTGCATTCCTCAATCATTGTGCAATCTCTGTGCATTTCCTCGGGTGCCGAAGAGTAGGTAAAAGCACAGCTGAAAATGATATCCTGTACAACTTAATGCGTGTCATGTACACGCGTGCATGCAGGGTTCAGGCTTTGTTGTGGTGCCAGCGGCCGGGAGCAGTGACCAGGCCGGGGCGGGCGCGAGCGGGTGAGTGAGGGGGTGTTGTTTTACATCTGGATTGTCCATCAAGTGGAACAGGTCATGCCTCGTAAGTGTGGGTTTTCGCTACACTTCAGGTCTTCGCTCTGCGGCTGGCCATGCGTAGAACTTGTGGCATTTGCTCTGGGCAGATGATCGGATATCCTGTAGTACTGTTTGCTAACCCATGATCAGCTGATAAGCCGTAATGATCATGATGATGATGTCCAGTGTTGTTTTGAGCAAATGCTTCATAGTAAATGACCGTACTTCGACTTTCAGGACGGTTTCTTGCCGGTTTGGCTGAGTCTGCCAGTTAGTCAATAAATAACGCGAGCCTGCGCAAAACGAATGAACGATGTCTTGAAAAAAACGACGATGTCCTGCGTATGCAGACAAGACTGCCGGGTGTGCCGTGGCAGTGGGGACACGCTCCGCACCACCTGGCAGCCCACCGGGTCCAGGGTGGTGACGCTGGGGGAGTGCCCCGGGTGCGGAGGGACGGGCCGGCAGGCACAGCCAATGTGCACTGAGTGAGTGCCTTGCGCCTGTGTCCTTCTAACATCGGTTGCCATCGCATACATTCATTATCATTCTGGTATGGAGTGGCAACACCCGGGACAAGACGAGAATCTGACGGAATCTGGCGGGAAATCGTGGGATGGTGAAAACAACTACTTGCTGGGGCTCACGGCTCACATGACACAATCAGCTGGTAGGAGGACACACTGCACGCCCAACACTTTTTTCCCGATGCTCATCATGCTTTGATCAGAGGGATACGTTGGCGCTGCTCAGTGCCTGAACTGAACTGTTTGGTCTGCAGCGCTGTACGCAAAGGCGAAAGCCTTGTAATGATGAAAAGCTATAATGAGACACACACAACTTTGACACACAGGTGCGGTGGCGAGGGGCGTGCGCCCGTGACACGTCGTGTGCGGCTGCGGGTGCCGGGCGGGGTGGACGGTGG
>QAXH01006324.1:15277-37620 GCA_004335635.1 Chloromonas sp. AAM2
CTCCCCACCCCCACCACCGCCTCCACCTTCACCACCCCCTCCTCGTGAAGAAGTGTTGTCCAAGAGGGGACAGATCAACTGACCCGCTACATGCACATTTACATAAGCTTGCACTTGAACCGCGGGTGGAAAGCCAAATCAGACAAGAGGCGTGCATCTTGCAATGGAACACTGCTGGGTGAGGTGTGACCACGTTAGGACCATGTCGGCTCAGAGTCACTCTCAGAAACTGTCCCAGAACTGGGAAACTCCGGTTTTTACAGCGTACATGTAACAACGGAGGCCGCTGCTGGGTGGGCAATAGCAAAGCATGATGCCCGTGCTGCCAGAGCTGGTGCCCAACCACAGAGGTTATGGAAATGAGTCCAGCCTTAAGATATCAGGGCCGTTGCTAGAAGTCGGTGCTGTCAACAAGTGCGGACCATCCCAAGGACAGTCTGCATACCAACTCTCAAGTGCCGAAGACAGCAGAGTTTTGTCAATGCGCGCAGACTCAGAAGCAGAATCATCAATAAATTAATGAATTATCAAAACAATACGGTCAAAACAATACGGTCATCAATACGGTCATCGATACAATGCGGTCCAGGCAGGCAGCCCTGAAAAGTCCAGCACAACTACCAGCAGCTGTTATTCGACTGGTAAAAGTAGCACGTGGTATCAGGCAGGCGGTTTTGGAACCTGGGACCACGTATGGTCGCAGTTTATTCAGTTATTTACTTGAGGCTTGTCACACTGTGACAGGACATGAGACGGGATGGGCACTGCCTCGACCTACCCCGAGCAAGAAAGCAAACCTACTCTGGACACGAAAGTAACATAAAGCAAAAAAAGGCATGACAGGCCAAAGGAAGGCAGAATACAAAATCGGCCGCCAAGATGCACATGAACGCAGATGTGGCCACCTAGGCTGGCGTCACAGGCCAGAGAAAGCGAAGCAGACAGGGCAAGAGGCCGACGGAGTCACGCCTCAGAAAAGGGTAACAACCAACCAGGCTAAAACAAGGGTCAAACAGCAGGACCTGTACAACACCGGCGGCTAGGTAGGCATCCTCTTTCACGTGTCTTGGCAAAGGAAATGCATGTAACAGTATTGCAAGCTGCCCATGTTTTTGGTACTGACATCGTCACCCCATTTTCACAATTCATTTCAATTCAGCCGCCATCAAACATGATCTGTGATCTGCGCAATGATGCTGTTCTTGATGTTTGCCAACTCTCTGGGTGTGATCAGGCCTGCATCTGCCAGGCCAGCGGCCTCCATCAGCCGTGGCAGAGGGTCGCCTTGTGCTGCCAGAACTCCTATCTTCATGCGATCAGCCTCCTGCTGAGACAGCGTGCCTGCATCCACCAACCGCTGGAGACAGTCCAAGCGGTGTTTCAGCTGGCCAGCAGCCGCAGGACGACCCATGTCGGATTGAAAGGGTGCGGATGTGGCCGCTTCACGTTGCAGCTGCACTGCCAGATGGATGGCGTCCCGCACGCTGTCAGGGTCGGCAAGGAATAAGATATCTGTCGTCGACCGGCAGCTAGCGGCAGTCTGGATGTAAATCTGTGAAGTGTGACCAGGTACAGAGCAGTTGCTGGGATGTTGAGTATTCGGGTATCATGGCACACATGATCATGCGGACAGATCCTGCATATAATCCGTACCCCACTGACGCGAGCAGTCGAGCACAGGTTGAGGTTGCTTGCTGACTGTATCTCCCAATATTGGTGGTTAACAGACCCACCAATGGGGTGCGATTTCCCTCAACAGCCAAGGTCACATAGGCTGGTCGGAAATAGGGCCTGTCACTGTACATCTGAAGTACACCTAGGTATTTCTCCATTGCCGCCACATGTGTTTTGTTGCAAATGCCTAGTTTGCCACAATTCACGTCCAGGTTACTGTTTGTTGCGACTGTTTGTTGCCAGGTTACTGTCCAGGTTACTGTTTGTTGCGACTGCCTGATGCAAGTGCCTATGACGTATGCTTATGGTTTTTGAGGCTGTGCACACTGCCTGCCTGCTTGCCTTCGTTGCGCTCAACGCCCGCCAGAGCCATCTGCCGTATTATCCAGTGGCACGGCCGTATTATCCAGTGGCAATGCAAAGTCAGTTCGACCCCATCGGCACCGCCGGGGGTGAATAACCAGCCAGTTATTGCATTAATATCACTTATTGCATGTACTGCTATCCCGCCCTTACCCACCGTTGTGAGTCCGAACATGGTCCCACAACAGTCTTCCTCCGCCATGACATCCTGAACCTTGTGCAATGGTACGGTTGTCTCGGCATCCGCGACATGGCAGCAACCTACATCAGGCAGCTGGGAACAATCATCAGAACCCAGACGGTTTATCTGACGAGGCCGTGCCTGGCTTCTTGACCTGGTACGTACAGGCCATTGCAATCTTCTGAGTCTCTGATACAGTGCAGCAGTTGCTAGAGGCATGCATCAACCACACACGAGCATTTTGTGCATAGCATAAGATCAGCCTTCCCCAACAACATGCCAGGCCTACCGCTTGCTCGCTATGCCACATGGCATCTTCACTCTCACGCATATCGCCCCAGTCTGATGATTTTGATGCTTGTGCCCGTGTCCAATGCAAGCTTTTGCAACATACTCACAATCGTTTTCTGCCTTCTTGAGCTTGACTGATGTAGAGTCCAGCTGCAGGCCAACACCACAACATACTTGACTGCTGCATGCTCCACCACCCAAGTTGCTGCTGCTCTACCGGTGTAAGAAAGCCGACAGTCTGGATTTCACCAGCGTGATGAAGCGTACCTGTAGACTGTGATGCTTCACAAGCAAGGGCGCACAGAACACTCTTATCGGGGTCCACACCACGCCGGTGCAACAACCGAGCAAGCAGGACACCACGCCCATGCAGCAGAGATACCTGACAAAGGAGTCAGATTTCTCCATCAGTAGAGGCTCGCCGTCAAGGACAGCCATATTTCTGGTTTCCAGGAAGCGCTGCAGACGCAATTGCGAAGGCATGTTGCTCATTAATGTGTTCAACTGATGGGGCGTCAGGTAAGGAGTGCGATTTCAGGTTAAGGAGACCTGTCAGAGTGGCAGAGAAACCCGAGTGGTTACACTCTGCGGTTTCAGGTTACAGAGCAGACAGGGTTTTCGCCATATGATTTATCTCCCTGGTTTGCGACATATACCGGGCCTTTGAACGGGACAAGGCGCTCAGTCCCCACTGGACCGCGACAGAGCAGATTGAGTTTCCAAACGGCTTGTACATGTCAGGTACATCTTTCGTCGGTTTAATGCTAGTCATCTATCGTATGGGTCCCAGCAACTAGCCAGAATCGGATTCAAACAATCAGGCACAATTATGGCCCTTTACGTGCAGCTTTCAGAATATTTGGTGCTGCACACACGTTGCATGTGTGACTGCGCTCGAGTGGAAAGTAGTAGCGCCGAGAGTAAAAAGTAGAGTAGCAGTTGCGTTTACATCAGATGCGTGACGAGAACTGTGACAGAAGGCGTTACTGATTTCCGAGTCAAGCTGCTTGAGTGCCTCGCAATCCAAGGCACTGGAGCGGTCATGTGCACTTGCTTTCGCAGCCTGCACATCCATAGTATGCAGACTGTCATTGGGATGGTCCGCACTTGTTGACAGCACCGACTTCTAGCAACGGCCCTGATATCTCAAGGCTGGCCTCATTTCCATGACCTCTGTGGTTGGGCACCAGCTCTGGCAGCACGGGCATCATGCTTTGCTATTGCCCACCCAGCAGTGGCCTCCGTTGTGACATGTACCCTGTGAAAAACCCTTTACTAGGAAAACATTTTGCAATTTGCGGAAATAGTTGATATTTGCGTTGTGCATGCTTCATGGTGTGCACTCCCTCCCTCCTTGTAAGAAGGTTGCTGAAGCTGCAGTTGCCAGCCAGGTCTCTGCATTAAAGCCGCCCACGCAGCACAGATGAATCATTTGTTTACGTACAGAAAACACAGTGATGGAATACATGGGTGACACGCTACATATGCATACCAAGGTGCGCACCTACGTTGCAGCCCTCATCCAAGATAAGCTTGTACACGAACCGGTGGAAACAAGAGGCGCGCGTCTAGCAATGGAAGAACAAGTGCTTGGTGGGCAATAATGGTGAGATTAGCAAAGCATGTCTCACGAGCTGCACGGAAACTGTCAGTCACTAGCAGTGGTGATGGTAGTGATACAACGAGGTCAGCCTCAAAATTGAACGAAAGGGCGCCGCTGCTGTCAGGGGCCATAAGTAATATCCATATAAGTATATCAAATCATGTCATTTTATGGCTAACAGGATGCTTTCGAAAGGTGTTCTGTGGGGTGATGGCCACAAGGGCCTCACCACCCCTTGCTGACACGGTAAGATTCCCCTTTACTAGGAGAAATGTTTGCAATTTGCGCAAGTAGTTGATACTTGCGTTGGACGTGCTTCATGGTGTGCACTCCCTCCTTGTAATACCCAGACCAGTCAAAACGCTCTCCATACCAAAAATTGCCAAAGACAAAGAATGTTTCACAAATCATGAAAACGTATTACAACTGCAAAAGCGAATGACTTGAAAGGTACGTCAGAACTTGATGGATTTGCCGCCATCACAGCTCTCCGTTGAGCGGCGGTTACTTCGGTGGCAACCTCTTAGACATGTTTGTGACATGATGCATGTGATGCGTGTGTCGCCCAAGCTGCCGGTTCCTTGTCATGCAACAGTATCTTTTAGTTCATCATTCATTTCATACTGACCACTATTATGCATGGTCTGTGACTTGAGCGATGATGCTGTTCTTGATCTTTGCCAACTCTCTGATTGTGATCAGGCCTGCATCTGCCAGGCCAGCGGCCTCCATCAGGCGTGGCAGAGGGTCGCTCTGTGCTGCCAGAACGCCAATCTTCATGCGATCAGCCTCCTGCTGAGACAGCGTGCCTGCATCCACCAACCGCTGGAGACAGTCCAAGCGGAGTTTCAGCTGGCCAGCAGCCGCAGGACGACCCATGTCGGATTGAAAGGGTGCGGATGTGGCCGCTTCACGATGGAGCTTTGCTGCCAGTTGAATGGCTTCCCGCACCATTTCAGGGTCGGCCAGGAAATCCGCAGTTAAATCCGGGGAACAGCTATCCGATCTTTGGATGCGGACCTGTAGAGAGTAAAGAGGTAAAGAACAACCGTCATGCATTTCGGTATCATCACGTTAGGTGATCAACTTGGAGTAATGAACGTCTAACGGAAAGAGCAGATATCAAAATGCCATGTGTCTGAAATATAATCAAAGAGTTCACAGCTGCTGGCACAGACATGGTGTTGTATAGTTTGCGCGAGTGGCACAGAAAGATTCTGCCGAGTCTGGTTTGTTGGGACTGTCAAGTTAGTCGCGCTGCCGTATGCCAGTGCCTCTTTAAACTCCGCACCTTGGCCGTTGACATACGCTTATGGTTCTTCCGTGCAGGCTTTTTGTAGTGAAATGGACAGGGCAGAATCATTCGCATTCATCGGTTTCTTATGACAACCTGTACTTTGGACGTTACGGTGAAAAGAAATAGTTTAGTTCCAGCGCCTTTTGCCATGTCGGTCATCCAGCTCAGTCAAAGCTCAGACTCAAGACCAGACATCGTGATCGTTATCAGTTCTGGTCCACAGGCCTGCTGTGCACACACGCTTGCCACCCGGTTGCTCCATCACAGCTACTTGCGCTTTGCCCAATGCGTGCTGCTTCGCATTGATCAATCTATCGTTTTCTTTATTCGATCCTACCAACAAGCAAAATTCATCGTCTCAGTTCACAACAGTGGCCATTGAACAGGTCCCAGAACTGGCAAACATCATTTGTTTTTGTACATACCGTTATCCTGTGCTTACCTACCTGCTTGAGGCCAAACATGGTCTGAAGGCACCCTTCCCGCAGCTTTGCATCCTGAACCTTATACAAAGGTGCAGTTATCGATGAATCCGCGATATAGCAGCAAACTGCATCAGGCAGCTGGAACAAACATCAGAACCCAAACGATTTATCAGTACACCTCTGACGAGGTTGTGCCTGGTTGCTAGTATGTGCAGGTCACTTGGAATCAGTCCGTGTCTTTTGATCATGCAGCAGTTGCTAGAGGCATGCATCTAAATCTAAAATCATCTCAAGCACATTGCCCAAGTCTGATGATTGTGATGTGTGTCCAGTGCAGGTTTTGCAACACACTCACCGTTGTTGAATGCGTACTCGACGGTGACCGATGTAGAGTCCAGCTGCAGGCCAACACCACAACACACTTTGCTGTCTACCTGAGTTACTGCTCTATACCGACGTGTAAGCAAGCCGACGTTCCGGGTTTCAATGGCCTGTTGAATCGTACCTGTAGGTTGTGATGCTTCACAAGCAAGCACGGACAGAACACGCCTACTGGGCAAATAATTGCCGAGATGCCAACAGTCTCCAGCAAATCCAACATCCCCAAGCAGCAGAGGTACCTGACAAAGGAGTCTGACTTTTCCATTAATAGTGGCTCGCCGTCAAGGACAGCCCTATCCTTGGTTTCCAGGAAACGCTGCAGTCGCGATTGCGAGGGCATCTTGCTCCTTGTGTGTCCGGCTGATGGGGCGCCAGCGTAAGGGTTGTAAATCCAGGTTAGAAAAACACTGCCAGCTTGGCAGCCCGAGTGGTTACACTCTGCGGTTTCAGGTTACTTCGGACAGAGCAGACAGGGTTTCCGCCATATGACACGCTCGCCACATGTTTACTGGGTATATTGCGCTCGTCATCTATCGTATCGTATCAGTTCAAGCAACCGGACACGGATGATCCTTCACGGACTGGTGCGGCACAAACGTTGCATGCATGTGCACTGGCGCTGGTGTGGAAGGAGTATAGTAGCGATGAGAATGTAGCGGTTCAACTGGTGTTTTTGCACCAGATGCGTGATGAGAATGAGAACTGTCACAGAATGCATGTCTGGGAAGACGGGGTGAGAGCCTCACAGTCCAAATCGCTGGGGCTGTCACACGCACTTGCTCTCGCAGCCTGCACATCCATGTGAGAGAATTTGACTGCCAGGTGTGGACTCGGTAATGCTTTTGATTTCTGCATTGAAGCCACCCACGCAGCACAGGAGCATTCATTACACATGTACAGGTTGCATGACGTGGGAACACATTGAGTGTCACGCTACATATGCGTATCATGGTGAGCACCAACGTTGCAGTGCAGTGTGCACATCCAAGATAAGATTGTACACAAACCGGAGGAAAGCCAATCGAGACAATTGGCGTGCATCTAGCAATGGAACAACCTCTGCTGGCAATAGAGGCAATGTTAGCAAAGCGACCATGTCGCATGAGCTGCATGGACTGGCATGGCAGCGATGTTCAATACACAGTGGATACAATTAGGCCAGCCTCAAAACACGAGGGTGTTGCCACCAGCTGTCAGGGAGCATGTTCAAATGCCGGACCACGCAACAAAATTTGAAAAAAATTTGCCGCATACCCACGTCCCAATACCAAGTGCCGAAGACAACAAAATCCTTGAAGATGCATCAATACGTGGTACAGCTGCAAAAGAAAAAGGTTCAAAAATTAGACATGGACATGGATTCAGTTTACCGTCATCATTGTATCCTGAGTGGTTACTTTGGTGGCAACCCCTGACACGTGTTTGAGACGATATGCATGTGACCGTGTCTCAAGCTGCCGGTTTTATTGTCATGCAACAGTATCTCCTTGATTTCGCTCTTCATTTCATGTTTATTCAGCCGCCATCAAACATGATCTGTAATCTGCGCAATGATGCTGTTCTTGATCTTGAGAAACTCTCTGATTGTGATCAGGCCTGCATCTGCCAGGCCAGCGGCCTCCATCAGGCGTGGCAGAGGGTCGCTCTGTGCTGCCAGAACGCCAATCTTCATGCGATCAGCCTCCTGCTGAGACAGCGTGCCTGCATCCACCAACCGCTGGAGACAGTCCAGGCGGTGTTTCAGCTGGCCAGCAGCCGCAGGACGACCCATGTCGGATTGAAAGGGTGCGGATGTGGCCGCTTCACGTTGCAGCTGCACTGCCAAATGAATAGCGTCCCGCACCAGCTCAGGGGTGGCAAGGAAATCCGCAGCTATATCCAGCTGGTAGTTACTGGCAGTCTGGATGCGAACCTGCAAAGTGTGAACAGTTCATGAACAATTGCCATGTATAACCTTTTACATCGAGGGATTTCTGTGATCTGTTGAACACGTTATGATGCCAACAGGTACAGAGCAGTTGTTGCTGTGGTTTGTGGAGCAGTCTTGCATGATCACATCATGTCATCCGATGTGACGTATGGTGCCTGTTTAGTTCGTTGCAACTGCCTCGTGCCGCTGCCTTGTGGCCCTGCTCGTTGACCCCTGTGCCAGCGTGGCTTTCCCTTTGGCCCCTGTGCCAGCGTGGCTTTCCCTTTGGCCCCTGTGCCAGCGTGGCTTTCCCTTTGACCCCTGTGTCAGCGTGGCTTTGCCTTTGACCCCTGTGCCAGCGTGGCTTTCCCTTTGGCCCCTGTGTCAGCGTGGCTTTCCCATTGACCCCTGTGCCAGCGTGACTTTCCCTTTGGCCCCTGTGTCAGCGTGGCTTTCCCTTTGACCCCTGTGTCAGCGTGGCTTTCCCTTTGACCCCTGTGTCAGCGTGGCTTTCCCAGGCCTTGGGCGTTCAGCCCTGTTTCAGCACACTGTCTGTTCTCAGGTGTAACCAGGTATCCTTGCATGTTTTGCGCCCCTTGCTCTGAGCTTTGAGTCTAGCCTCAAAGGTTTGTTTTCCGTTTAGTTCGCGTGCCGTGCCTGCTTTGTTGCCATGCGTTCGTTTCTGTTTCTTGCTCAGGGTAGGCCAGGGCGGTGCCCATCCCGTTCCATGTCCTGTGGTGGCTTCCATGCTAAAAACACGTGCTAATATCTGGCTCTTCCTTACCTGCTTAAGGTCAAACATGGTTCGAATACAGCTTTCAAGGAGCATGACAGTCACAACCTCATCCAGAGGTGCGCTTTTCTCGGCATCCGCAATATGGCAGCAACCTACATCAGGCAGCTGGGAACAAACAGTAAGCCTTAAACAGCTTAGCCTCTGTTGGGCCTGGGCCTGGCTGCTTAACCTGGTATGCAGGTGGTGTCTGTCTGTACATGGGATTCTTCTCAGTCTCTGACACAGTCCAGCAGTTGCTGAGGCATGCACCAACCGCACTAAGCACCAGCCTTGTGGCATTCAGGTCCATGGCCTGCTTGCCATGCCATTGAGCGAAATCATCTCAAGCACATGCCTGATGATCGTGATGTGTGTCCAGCGCAGGTTTTGCAACATACTCACAGTCGTTTTCTGCGTATTTGAGCTTGACTGATGTAGAGTCCAGCTGCAGGCCAACACCACAATACACTTCGCTGGTCCACCACCCTACCAACAGCAGGTCTGAAGTTGCTGTGGCTCTATAGCGTTGTGACCAAGCCGACAGCCTGTTTCACTAGTCTGTTGTATCGTACCTGTAAACTGTGATGCTCCGCAAGCAAAAAAGGACAGAAGCAGCTGGTCGGGCAAAAAACCGCCGTGAGGCAGGGGCAACTGCAGCAGCACTGCGACAACGCACTGCAGCAAAGGTACTTGCCGTAGGAGTCAGACTTTTCCAGCAGTAATGGCTCGCCATCAAGGACAGCCATGATTCTGGTTTTCAGGAAGCGCTGCAGACGCAATTGCGAGGGCGTCTTGCTCATAACTGTGTCCAACTGGTGGGGCGCCAGCGCAAGCGTTGCAATTTCAGGTTAAGGACACCTGTCAGAGTGGCAGCGAAACTCGAGTGGTTACACTCTGCGGTTTCAGGTTACATTGGGTTTCCACTGCTAGTCAGGTTACATCTTCCGCACGTCAGATTAGTGAGCGGATTGTACTCGTCATCTATCGTATAGGTCCAAGCAACTAGCCAGAATCGGAATCCAAGGAATGTGATTGCCATCTATTGTATCAGTCCAAGCGACAGGACGCAGCTTGCCAACTGATGCTGCACGCACGTTGCACGCAGATGCAATTGCGATGTATGGAGTAGCGATGAGCACTTCAACGTGAGTACGCAGGGCAGACTACTGTCTTGTGATTTTCTACTGCTTGTTCAAGTTTGTTGTTTAGGGTTCAGTGCTGAACATTGGTTCCTTTCCTGGTTCCAGGAATGGCATGCGTCTGAGGCGAAGCTGACGGTTCTGTGCAAGGCTGGAATTGGAGCGGGATTGATAGGTTGCACTCATCATCCGCCGGTGCATTATTATTAGGTGTGTATTCAAATCCGCTTGATCTCATGTACTCACTGTTCAGCATCGTTTAGGATTTGATGCTTGCCTCTTGCTGAGCAGTCCTTGCCATGGAATTTCTGGATGGCTGCACGTGCTGGTGAGGACCATGTTCCCCTTGTACAAAATATGCAGTTGTGCAACGTTTGCACCTTGTCTGTGACCCCTTATGCAGTGGGATGTACACAGCATCAGCAGCACTGCACGCATGAACACTGTCTGAACCATACCTGCAACACTGATGAAAAAAAGATGTTTGCCAGTTCTGGGACAATTTGTGTGGACACGAATGGAACCAGATGTTGGTGGTGTTGTAGTGGCGTACGGTGTGTTGAAGGGACACCCTGTGGACAGATCTTTGAAGTGGGTTGTATGTGCATGTATATCTGTCGCACATGATGGGCGAACAGCGCACGTTGTGGTATACGATCCTGCAGTGCCACTTCTGGGACAACTGACCAAGAGACAGGAAGCCCAATCCGTAAGATTGTGTGGGCTGTACCTCAGAAGTCGGTGATGTATGTCGCCACCAAGTGCTCCAGCTGCTGCACTCGCTTGAGCAGGCTGGTGTGCTGCGCGCGTAGACGTCCCACAGCCTGCTTCCAGTTTGGTTGATCTGGTGTGGAGCACAAGCCAGTCCCCGTCATTGCAGAGGTGCAGTGTGAGCTGTTTGTTGTTATTTTTTTTTCGGACTTAGTACCAGCAGTCCATTGCCATTTGTGAACTTGAACTTTCCTTTCTCAGGGTAGGTCAGGGCGGTACACATCCCGACCCGTGTCATCTGGCGGCTTCCCTGATGTAAAAATGCCTTTTTAATACACCAACACATTGCCACTGGTTTCAGTGCAAGACACAAGAATTGTCCCAGAACTGGCAAACATCTTCTGCATGTGTTAGATGATTCACCTGGGTTTATGGTCTCCATGGCACATTGTGATATACTCTGCTCATTTTTTTGCGAACTGGCGCATTTGCACACCAGCCTGGAACTGATCATTTGCAAACAAACATTGGATGGATAATTTGCTGCAACGGCTTTAGAACCGTTGAAGATGCCCTGCACAGAGTCGCAAGTCAGGAATCGACAGTCTCCAGCGCAATCAGTCTTAGAGGATGGCTGCTTGTTCTTTTCAATGATTCTCAGCGAACGTGCAGACGTGGTTGTAAACTAGGGTTTGATCTGCAGTATGAGCATGGTGGACTCTCCTCGCGTGCTGTATGGGCCGGCCTTCCAGGAGCGGCTGGTTATCCTCAGTGCTGTCCTGGTGCGCGTGCTGGTGGGCCTCTCCTCTTACTCAGGTGGGGCGATGCGCCTCAACATAACAGACCGATCACGCAGCCTGTCATACCCATTATCACAAGCATGGCAATCGCAGGCATGGGTGATTCTCCAAAGTACGGTGACTATGAAGCTCAGCGACATTGGATGGAACTTACCATCAACCTGCCTCCCAAGGAATGGTCAGTGAGTGTAGCATGCAACTGCCCAGTTGATAGATTAGCCCAGGCACAAAGTTGCACAGCTGGGCTACACCAAAGCAGTGTAGCAAGCAAAGGACATGCCACAGCAGTGTCCGCACGCTTGCTTTGCCTCCTCTCCTTCTCTGGCTGCATATTCAACACACCCATGCATCCTTGGCTGGAGGCCAATGAGCAAGTGACAGAAGAGCAGCTACATGTTGCCACTGGATCATGCCATGCCGTCTTTGTCTAGGTACTCCGAGTCGCCTGTCAACACTGCTGCCTACTGGCCCTTAGACTATCCCCCTCTGTCTGGGTACCAGAGTTGGGTTCATGGGCTGCTGCTGAAGCAGTATGAGCCAGCTGCAGTGGCGCCAGGCACGAAGGCTTATGGCTATGAGACCCCCTCATCCAAGAGGCTGATGAGGGCAACAGTCCTGCTCAGTGATTTGATCAGTGAGTGCATAAGAAGGGTTTGGTAGACCGTCAACCTAAGAAAGAGGCCGGTGCGCCGCGCTTACTGTATAGCAAGCATTTTGCGTGTGAGGTATGAGTCATGCTGCAGAAGGTGGAATGGAAGATAAAGAGAGAGAATGAAGGCTGGTCACTATCAAGGTTCCAGACGGTTGCAACTATCATAAAAACGCTTGATCATGTCATAATAGGAAGCATGAACCAACTCGTACGAGCCCTTCAATACATCATCATTTTAGCAGTGTCTGGTGTTCGCATGGCTGTTGTTGACAACTGGCCGGCACAGATTCTTGTGCCACACACGCTGCTGACCCCATGCAGCCACCACATGGTTCAAAATGCCAGCACTGCTTGTCTTACCTTGCATGACACTCATGGCCATGCATGACACTCATGGCAATGCATGGCACTCATGGCAAGCCAGCACACGACATGTACGTGCATGCGGCAACTTTCAACGATCTTCCATGCTCCATGCATGTCCCATCTTCCTTGCGATGTGTACCCCATGCATGCCCGCAGTCTTCTTCCCCATGGCACTTGCGGCGTGCCGCGCCCTCTACGGCCCGCGCCCCTCCACCCGTCGCGCCTTTGCCCTAGCAGCCACCCTCCTCAACCCGGCTCTCATCATCATAGACCACGGGCATTTCCAGTTCAACTGCATCAGCCTGGGGCTTGCGGTGGGCGGCGCAGCGGCCATTGTGGCTGGCAGGCACCTGCTGGGCAGCTTCCTCTTCTGCGCTGCGCTCAACCATAAGCAGATGGCGTTGTACTATGCACCAGCTTTCTTTGCGCATCTGTTGGGCAAATGCATCACTCGCCGAGGATTGTTGAATAAGGTGGGAAGCGGGGGTATGAGAGGGGCGGGTGTTTGCAGAGTCTGTGGAGGCCGGAGGACTCTGATGGGTGTGTTGTGTTGCCTGGGTACAGGCCACTTGTCGCGGCACTGTGCCTGTCCGCTGGTCGGGCATGGTTATTGGTATGGCTATATATATGCATCTACACCAGGGAAGGCGTATGCCTGGTCCGGAAAGGCAGCTTATCAACTGATTGTTGGACACTGTAGACCCATGGTTTGGAATGCGGTGCAGCCTACCGGTCATAGACGTATGCTTGACTGACAACCCATGCTTTGGTCTGCCGGCACTGCAAGAGTCATGCCAGCTAACACCTAATTCAACAAAGTCCAAACCACACGCCATATGGCACATATGGTCTGACTTGCCCACACAGCATGCACTGTGCTGTGCACTTACCTGAGCAATGGGCAAACTAATTGACCCAACCCCCATCATCATGCACTATGTCCAAGTGTGCATGCGTTTGTCTGGATGCGCAGGTCTGGGGCGTGATCCGTCTGGGTGTGATGGTGGTGGCTTCCTTCGCCCTCATGTGGCTGCCCTGGCTTACATCAGAAGCAGCGGTTAGGGAGGTGGTTGGGAGAATCTTCCCGCTGCGGCGCGGCCTGTTTGAGGATTATGTCGCCAACTGGTGGTGTGTCTCATCAGTGGCTATCAAATGGAAGCAGGTGAGAAGCTGCCTGGAAAAGCACGTGTGCGTCATGTGTTGCCTGTTGCCAGCGGTTGATTAATGAAATTCAGGAGTGGCTCTGGCCGTGCAAAATGAAGACAAGTGCACGCAGTTAACAAGTGTCTAACTCTTGCCCGACCCGGACAGCCACTTTTGAACTGCATTGGCTTCAGACGGCCAACATGCATGGGCAACCAAGTTGCATCATTTCCCTCAGGACCGAAAAAGGCAGTTACTGACAGTGTTTGTGTCGCCGGGTTACTGTCAGTTACTGTCTGTTTCTTGTCAGGTGTACACGATGGAGAATGATTAATGACGCTGTAAGGAAACACTGGATATCAAGGCAAGTGTGATGAATAAGACCCACCAAGCGGCCGGTACGGCAACGTTTCCCATGTGCTTCGCCTGCCTCCCACAGGTCGTTCCTGCTGATCGTCTGGTGCTCGTGTCTGCCTGCGCTACGCTGGTGGTGGCGCTGCCATGCATGCTGCAGCAGCTGTGGCGGCCCAGCGGCCGGGGCCTGGTCACGGCCATGGCAAACAGCGCAGGGGCGTTCTACATGCTCGCGTACCAGGTATGCGTGGGGCAAGATTCGGTAGCTGGTGTAGAAAGTTGTTCTTGTCGAGTTCCCGGTGGCTGGAGGCAGAGGAGGATGTATGTGGGGCGATGGGAGGGCGATGTTTCAAACCAAGGGAGGGCATAGGGTATAGCGAGAGGAAAGAGCTATGTGCTGTTAATAGCTGGGGCTGGTATGCATTCAGCTAAGGGCGTACTGGACACAGCAAGCGGTGACTAGTGGTAACCGCTTCTTCAGAGGAAGGGTTCAGGGGGGTGAGGGCAAGTTTTCCCAAGCCTGGGCAGATGTAGTCGCAATGCGCGTGACGCTCAGAAAATCATCCTGCTCCGTAAACAGATAGCCTGTGTCATTTCCCCACTGTCTGGGTTTGCTCGTTGGTTGCAAACATTCTAAACAAACTATGCGCTGGGCGCATGTGTGTGCGTGTGTGCTGAGTGCATGTGTGTGGATGTGTGCCCTGCCTGCACAGGTGCATGAAAAGTCCGTCCTGCTGCCTCTGACACCACTCATGCTGTTGGCTGGCGACCAGCCCACTGCAGCAGCCTGGATGCCCCTCATATCAATGGTCAGTGGCAACACGCATGTGCGGCTAGCGATCAACCAGGGGGACATCACTGGCACCACCCTGTCTCGCAGCCTTTACTCGCACCGTTGCTGTTGTTACCTTCCTGCGAGCACGTATCACTGGGAGACGTTTCCAGCGTAGTTTGTTTTTGTTCTTAGACCTTACCCTTCTTCAAACTGGTAACGGGGCAAGACATTCTGCTCTCAAGGAACAGTCGTGATGCTTGCACGAATCATCACCTTTCCTGTTCGCAGGTATCCATGCACCCTTTGCTGGAGAGGGATGGACTGACACTGCCGTACGTGGCTCTCTCACTCATCTGGGGCTCACTCATGCTGGCCTGGACCCCCCACGTGCTTAGAAACCTCAGACCACGTGACGAGCTGGATGCATCACCCACAACGCCACAAGCCAACGCCACCACGGCTGATGGGAGAAGCTCGAGCAAGAAACGGAGCATGGGGTTGACAGGATGGCTGGTGTGGATGCTTGGGTCTGCGTTTGCGGTAGCGGCTGTTGCTTGCCATGTGGCTAAGGTGGTTGCGGGTCCGCCAGCACACCTGCCCTGGTTGTATGACCGTGCGTTTGTCACACTAGGGTTTGCGGGGCTGGCTTTGATAATGCTGCACCTGCAGATAGCTCAGTGGCGGCTGCCACCTCAAGTCACGTACAAGTGGGATGAACAAGAACAGACACAACGGAAGAAACGTTTGTAAGAAACTGTGCTTGACGCATATTTTCTACAGGCGCAAACACAAAACTGTAACCCTTGATGGGTGTGTTCTAAAGGCACACATTGCAGCGGGCACTAGAGCCATGCAGTCAATTTACCAGACCAATTGTAAACCAACATCACAGTGCTTCAGAGACAACCACTTCAACAATTTCACAGTCAACTTGTCCAAGTATCTTGCAGCCAACTTGACACAGGAATGCCTGAAAACGTGTAACTGACAGTTTTTGCCCACCAGCATATCATGTTGCTTGCGCAATGCACCCCACTGGCCACAAGGCTTGATTGATACACCCATATCTGGCTCATCCGTCAATGTCCGTGCCTTAGCAGTGATCAGGCTACGAGCCATATGCCTGATGATACAACAGTCCGACCACCCACACCCTGACCGATGGGATAAGCTCAAAGCCAACCCTGACCGATGGGATAAGCGCTTGATGTGCCAGCATGCATGGAAGACACGAGCACCTCAAGGTTGCAGTGCAAAACCCCCAAGCCCTTGTATCAGGCCAACACGTCCCGTAGCATATAACAAGGAGACGACAAGTGCAGTGCTGATGAAGGTTAGTAACATCATACGGTGTGAGAGCTTCTAGTTGGTACAGCTACATGCGGAAAGTGACAAGGAAGTCCACTGCAGGGTGGTGAAGGCAATCTATCCAAGGACGGAAGGCGAAATGAAGGGATATTGCGACACAGCCCGCAGCCAGGGAAACAGCCCCAATTCTTAACTAAGCATATCGTAAGTCGTCTCACCGCGTGCATAAGGTAAACGGGAATGCAACCATTGCATAATGGTATGGAAAGCGTCCTGGCGCTTTGGGAACTGGGTAAGCGGACGGAAAGGATGGTTCGGGTTCAGCGTTGTGTCGTTTCGCAGTGCCGCTGTCCTGCCGTAGTTGTCCCGCAGCAGGGCTTGGAGCCTGGGTCCGGTTGCATACGTGAACCTGCGAGGGAAAGAGCAACGCTCATAGGAAAGGATGCGATGGGTCCTGTGAGTGGAAAAGGGCCCATCGGAAGGGTCCACCCCGTGGCGTCCTCTTTTGTGTACCGATGTGTGCGCAAGATGGTACGCACTGCCAGGGTGCACTCACCATTGCGACCAAAAAGAGTTTCGATGATCGCCACTTGGTGGCGGTTTGTAAGCAAACTTGTGGCGACAACACGCATGACTATCTCTCAGTTATCGGCAGGTTCAACGGGCCTTGGCACAAACCTTGGACCTGACCACTGCACCGCTTACCTGGTCCAGACACGAGCGATGGTTCGCTGCATGGACAGAATTTGCTTTTCGGGAATCGCCATGAGAATCTGGGGCAGCTCTTGAATCTTGGCCTGAGGCACTCGAATGCCCATCTTGCTCCAGTCCACGACCCCATGCAAGACAGGTTGGACGTTGTCGTTAATCAGCACTGGGATGCAGCCTGCGAGGACAGATTGACGGCAATCCAAATCAGCGGTGTGTGCCAACATCGACTCGCCAGGACGAACCCGGTAATAAAACCCGGTGATAGAAAAACAAAATATGATACAATTGAATAAACAGGACCCGCGTTGGTGCAAGATGCGGATACGATGGTGACCGGTAGAGGTTAACGTGGGAGTACTCTTGTAAGCATTCAGTGATCACATAGGAACTCTTACAGCGTGGTGATGAGTTGCATAACAAGCAGCACAGGCAAGCTGCTGACAGGCGTGCACGGGTGCGTCAGAGTTCTTTGGCAGTCTCTACCAACCGTGTTGATTCAACCACTCGGCGTTGAATCAACAGCCGCAACGATTGAACACGGAAATCAACACATGTTAAGAGAGGCACAGCTGCAGTCCAGGTCTGCTTGCTTTGGGCCTGCTGTGAAGATGACAATGGAAGATGTGGGCATTCCACATGCAATCTGGACAAGGCCAAGATGGACGCTGAAGCACGCATAACCAAAGATGCAAGGTTAAACATCAAGCCATGCCAGTGCAAACGGTGAGGAAGCAAGGGGTTAGGGGACAAGGGCGATAGAAAACCGAGCCGGGCGAAAAGCGTCCAACGCGTATTGCCCGAGTCTAACGCAGACAGGATTGTGTAGCAAGCATGTATACGGTTACGAGTTTGCACTGCGAAAGCTGGCTGGCTGTGGACCTTAACTTGAGTCTCTACTTGCGTCAACCTCGGGCCCGGAGGAGCTTCGGAGATGTCCGCCCGGCCTCACGCCTGACGCTATTTTGCAGTCAGCCAGACGAATGAGTTGTTGTTGTGATAATGGAATGACACACCAAGCGGTGACACAAGTGACACATGTGTTGGACGACAAAACTCCAAGAACTACAAGCAGCCAGCAGACCACCCAGCAACGAGTTTGATATGTCGAGCAGCTGGGCGACAGTGCGGCTATGCACGACAGTGCAGGTGGGTTGGTTTCCTGGTTTAAGTTTGCCAGCTGTTAAGCTGTTGCACGCTACAGCCTTTTGCACGTCTCGCGGACAATTGGAACAATTGCATGTTCCGATTAAGATAGCCTTCGTTTGCTAGCAGGTTGTGCTCGGTCGCTTCACTTTTGCACAATCCTTGCACTTGGCTATCTTGAAAGAGCGTAGAGCACCCTGTGTGCCCAGCCAGTATGAGGTCTTGTGCGCACATGACAAGCCAGCATGTGCACAACTCGACATGAGTATCATCAACATGCAATTGGAACCAGTGCTTGCAGGAGGCTGTAGGCTGCGTTGCCATCTTGTTCTGATCTTGGTCTGATGACGATGCAATGCGACTAAGTGCTGGCAGCATTCATTGAAGCAGTGAGTACAAGATGTCTTCTCATGATATTTAGGCATGTACTTTCCGTCAAGGAAATAATTGTGCAACCCTCGCTACCATGCATAGCATGTGACTGCCTGCTACTGCCATACCACGTGCTATCTGCAAGCCCAACATGCATGAACCCGTCACGTGCCTTGAGGCACCCCTGTGTCACCATTGTGTCATGCTTGCACGCAGACAAGGAGGCTCAGAATCCTTGAAAGCACCCATGAACGATCACCGGGCCTGATGTGGATGCACTTGTATGTCAAGGTATGTGCTTGCCTATCTGGCTTTAATACGTGCGCTAATGCTGAGAACCAAATCATGTGAGATCATGACGTAGCGGTAGGCTAATCATCTTGTCAACATTGATTGTTGTTGATTATGCCGGCTGTTGCTCTCTTGCACTCGCAACCAATCTGGTATGAACATTCATCAGCAAGTACATCAGCCAAGCCTTTTGACTTATAATGAATCCAATAGTCATTTTGCATGCCCCCCTGTGCATTCCAGCTGTGTGTAAAGGCATTGCATCACTTCTCACTTCGCTGCATCACACTCTTGTTACTAAACTATGCTGCTGGCCACCCCACTATTGGCAGTTGGCACTATTGCTGACCATTGGATGGATGACACATCAAGCTCATGCTGACGAGCCTCTGCTGTGTACCCTGCTGCTGTTATTGATATGTACCCGTCAAGCATCGCTCGCCCTACCACAAGACCATGTCCCTGTTGCCAATCTGCAGGTTTGCGGCCGACACGCAGGCCGGCGTACATCTACATGTTGGGTGTCTTGTACACAACAAGACTGAAAGGGGTCAATCGCAAGCGTTTTTCTGTCTCCATGAGTCAGCTTGCCTTCACATCCACCCATCATGTCATACCAGCACAGTACCGAGGTCTGAGCATCTCAGCAACAGACAGCTGTACCGGACTGCGTGTCGCGTTTCGTTGTCGTCACTGCACCGACTCTGCCGTTCCACTACATACAGGCCCGCTACATACAGGCACACTTGTGGGATTCACATGCATGCAGCTCAAGTCTTGGGCTCAGCGACACGTTCCAGGAGGGCAAGAGAGGGTGGCGTGCAAGACACCTTCGGGCCAGTGGTGGAGGCAGAAGTTCAGCGACTGAACAAGCAGTTGGAGCAGCAGCACGGCTTGGGATGGTGGAAAGTTGGAGAGGCTGTCACAGTGGCCCGTGGGGCGCTGTGGCATCATGGAACGCAGTAGCATCACGAACGCAGCCAAACTGGGCCAAGCCAGACGCTGTTGCATGCTGATGTGTTGATTGTACACCAGCAGCGTTGAACTCAGCCTTGAAACAATACGTGTTAATTGAACACGGACTGTGTGTTGATGACAACGCGTGTTGTATCAATGCGGAGCAGTGGCCAAGTCAACACGCGTTGAGCCGCGCGTTGATAGCCAGGAGTATCAACGCCGAATCAACACGCGTAGAGCCGCGTTTAACTCAGCCTTGAATCAACACGGTTGATGCCGTTCAATCAACGCAGTGATCAACACGGGCAAAAACTCCGACGTGGTTAGACTCGTGACGTAGCTCTGACCTTTGCGTGAGTATGCTGCGTTCCGAATTAATACGGACGCCAGTCGGTGCGAATAAGCACTGAAGAGGCCGAACAGCCAACGCAATGCGCACACGGACTTTATATATCCAACCTGACTGCCCATATGTCTCTCACATGCAACTCAGACACTAACCCTGACTGCGCATGTGATGTCCATGCCGTGTGCAAGCATGTGATGCTCATACCGTGTGTATGCATGTGATGCCCATACCGTGTGTGATGGCGTCTTCGCTGCGTGCCGACCAGCCGTCTCCCATGGTCACTAGGCAGAAGGTCGATCGCGCTAGGTAGGCCGAGTAGTCCCCGGCATAGTTTTCCCTGGTGCCAATGATGATCCGGTACTTTTCACGCCAGTTGTCCTCCTGGGCTAGCCTGAAAACATCGCAAGAGTGCAGTGTGCTTGATGTCTGCAGCAGTTACCTGACTCTGACTTTTCAAGACCCAGTTGAGTTCAACCAGACTTGTCCCCCCTCGTTTGCGTGCTTCATTGCGTGCTGATCTCATGTGCTATCGCCGTGTCTACAGTCACAAGCCGACGACCTGCCTACCCTATGCCGTTCGCGTGCCTGACCCCATGTCCTTCCTGATGTAATCGTATATACATGTGTCGGCAGGCCAACAAAGCAGGCATGACAGGCCCAAGGAAGGCAGACAACAACACAAGCCGCCTAGGATAGCGTCCAAGGCCAGCGAACGAGAGCCCAAAAATGTCGGCCAGTACATGTAAATGTCTTCCAGTGCCGGCTTGCCTGCTGTACAGTCAAAGAGAGCTCCATCCTTGGACCGGTTGGCCGCTGTTAACGTAGCAACGGATGCATGCCAGCTGATTACATTCTACTAGTTTAATCACTTTACTGGTGTTTGTTATATTTGCCTCTTAACTTATATCGGTTACTGATGCAACCTCACCTGTACAGTGACTGCCTTATGCCGCGCGAGTACCACCACTCGCGCCACACACCGGTGTCCGCCCTGCAGCACAAAGCAACAGACAACAGACAGAGTTCGTTGGTTGACGTTGCACGTTTCTGCAGAACAAAGGAAACCGACAGCTAACAGACTCCATGGCGTGTTGTCTTGTGCGCTTGTTCAGTGACAGCGGCATGCGTGGTAACGGCATCCGTGTGAGATTGCGTCATCTTGCTTGCTTAGGGTAGGTCGGCACAGTACCCATCGGTCCTGTGCCGGCTTCCCGGCTGCAAACAGGTTGTAGGAGTTGAGCCAACCAGGAGCCCTCCCTTCTCATCATTTTCATTTATGCGGTGTTGCAGGCTGCTGTGCCACAGACCAAGCAATCTAGGCGCTTGTACACCGACTCCCAACGGAAAGCAGGAGAATGATGTCATTAAGAAGCCAAGCACATGCAATGCAAATGTGTTCTCATGAAGTCACTCGCCTGAAGAACAACAGAATGTCCCGCTTGATGGGGGGGTGGCCTACCAGGGGAGACCGCCGGAAACCCTCGAGCTTCTTCAGAGCAGGGATGACAAGGTCCTTACCTGGAAGCGACAGACAGATCACAGAAAGGGCTTCATAATCACGAACAAAATTTAAAAACACAGGAAACGTCAGCATACATACATACATACTCGCCTGCTTGCACGCCTTTGATCCAAACCTGGACGCTATGGCCTTGCCAAGGCTCTATCCGACTCGGGAAACTTACAATTGCTCACGTGGACAGGTGCGTTGATTTATCGAATGTGTGTCATGTGTACAGCAACTGTTGAGGCTTTGATTCTGAACACAGCAAGTGGTGTGAAGTAGACTAGTGTTCTAGCTTGCACTGAGGCCAAACAAATAGGGAGCCAAGTAATCTAATTCGACCGCTTGGAAGTGTATGTAGTGCTGGTGAAGCTCCATCCCTCGACTGGAGAACAAGTGCTCGCCCAGGTTTCAACCCAGAACCTGCCGGCCACAAAGCTGCGTTAGACTGTTGCCCCTGCATGCACCCACTGGGCGTATAGCATGCGTGTCCCTTGCCCCTGCATGCACCCACCGGGCGTATAGCATGTGTGTCCCTTGTACAGCTCCCGCCAGTCGTAGGGCTGGTGCTTGGGGAACTCGTTTAGGGGCCACGTGTAGTTGTCAGCGGGCCAGGCACTGCCTGTGGAACAGCAATACAACACGGCAATGTGATGGTACACGCAATAATTCCGTTGTTTCTTGGGTGACAGAGACTGGACATGGCTTAAAATTCGCCATCGTCAGGGAAGATAGTTTAACAACGGTTTGACAACTTGAGGAAGTCTTGTGTTACGCAGACATGGGCTCAAAACTCGCCGTCTCCCTACACGCCCCTGACCGTGTTCCGCCCTGACCGCGTTCCCCCCTGACCGCGTTCCCCCCTGACC
>QAXH01006326.1:4610-31594 GCA_004335635.1 Chloromonas sp. AAM2
TGATCTGTGTGAAGGAGTGACAGGATCTCCAGTGACCACTGCCTAATGATTACGCTTCCAGTGATCTGTGTGAAGGAGTTACAGGATCTCCAGTGACCACTGCCTAATGATTACGCTTCCAGTGATCTGTGTGAAGGAGTTACAGGAAACAACGTTGAACTCCTTGACCATTGATTACATCAGGGGGGCCCACATGTACCGAGCGCGAACGCTAGCAAGCCATGCAAGAGACGAGGCTGGATATTGTCTTAGCCAACCCTGAGCAGCAGAAGGCAACTTCAAGGCGCAAAGAGCAAAAACACGGAAGTCACAGCACTGTGGACAAACAAAGGCGTACTGTCCAAGGCTGTCAGAGCAGGTGCAGCTAAAAACGAAGGACGGGAAATCTGGGCCTGAGTTGGCGACCGGGCAGGGGCCTGACATTTCCTAGGTAGCAAGCCGGCCATCGAGCAGGAACAAGCTAAGCTGTGGGGGGCACAGGGTGAGCAAGCACGAAATCCTGCAGGCTGTGCGCCAAAACCAAGCCACAGCCGAGTTGGCTACTACTGCGAGCGGTGTGTCTCTGGCCAAAGTTGTAAGTTAGGGGTCACCCTCCTGCGTATATCAGTACGATTCTGTCTGTTTATGTGCGACAATCTGTGCTGACTGCGTTTGTAGAGTCTTCCATGGCAACTGGCACTCTTCCTTTCTGAGTCCATCCCGCGTTATCCTAACATTGTTATCCTCACTGCACTCTTGCTCTCAGCATTTTCTGCGCGGTTGCTACAACAACCACAAGAACACTGATCCGCCTTGCACTATTCGTCCGCAAGTTCGCAAGCGCCAAGGTCAACTCTCTTTCTTGTAACGTCTCCCGTTAAGGGCGAGGTTAGACTTGGCGGTCTCATATTTCCTGCCAGAGAGATGAAAAAAGATATTGAAGTTTGTGCGAAGGCCGTTTTGAAAGGTGCGTTTATAAAGGGTATGGCCGTTGTCCGCCACACGCGCACACCCAGAGCCTTTGCATTTGCTCCTGTGTCCTTTTGAGCGACGGCAAATGGCCACTGTGACTTGGCGATGTCTGTTTCGGAGTTTTTCCGGATGGTAAACAGCCAGTGAGACGCCATTGTGTAACAACTGTTTGCTTGTCTTTCTTGCTCGTGTTTGTTGCGAGGTTATATTGTCGGTTTCTGCAGTTGGGTTTCTCTCAATCGCCAGAGTGTTGTTGTTTTTGTTGTATCTTTTGACAGAGTCTGATCCAAAAACACTGGTCGCAATGGCTAGCGGTGCAGAAAAATCCCACGCGATTGAAAATAATCCGCCAGCGATCACAGACATCCGGGACGTGCCCGCGGATAGCCCGGAGGCAGAATTTACCACCCTTGAAGGAACGGCTCTGGGCGGTGCTGGGTTTCGCGTGGCGGATGCTGAGCTCTCCGGCAACCCATTGATCCAAGACCCGCTCGCAGCCCACCTGGAAGGTATCCACCAATTCATGCTGAAGCTGCTCGTTATCATCTACATAAACACCTGCGCGCCGATCGTCCACTTGCTGATTATCCGCATGCCAATCGCCCATTACCCACATGCTGCATAACCCTGCCCAGTCCCCAGCAATCGCACCACAACCCGTACTTTCCTTGCGCATACAGTGGGAGGCTGCAACCGCACTTGTCCTAATTCTTCTGCCTTAGGGTTGTCTGACTCTAGTGCTCTCCGCTTGCTGCAACCGGGTTTTGCTGCATGTTGCCCTAGCTTTCGCCTGTCGTCCTTGGTCAGCTGCGGTCGGGCTTTTGACTCTCCAGTGCTTGTTTGCCTGAGAGGCACAACCTTCCCAGAACAGCCCTTGTTTGAAATACAGCACCTGGCACACAATCAACCTGCACACTTGGTGCAGGAGCACATGGCTCAAACATTGGCCGCTATGTCGTGACCATAACTCAGAAGGAGTCGAGGCAGGAAGGGGGCAACAACTACTGGGTGGGCAGGACCTTCCTGGTGGACCATGACATCAAGCAACAACTGCATGTGCTGACAACCCGTTTTCCTGATGCCAAGCGGCTCCAGGTGTGTGGATTTGTGGTGTGGGAGTGGAAACAGCGCTGGACATGGGAGCTTTTTAGGAGACATGCACATGCCTGTCTTCCATTGACCCGCTGGTATGTACTATTTGCTCAGAGTAAATCGGGGCGGTGCCCATCCTTTGCCATGTCCTGTGGCGGCTTTTAAATCTTGACAGATACACACTGGCGTTGGTGCGGTTACTATTGGTGGCAATGTCTCATCGCATGCTGTCAGTGTAGGCTTGAGGTTGTAGGCACCATGGGGCCAAGCTTACAGTTGTTCCAATACCAGCAAACAATAACACATTGTGATGCTGCCATGACCATGTCACGCGAACAGCATACCAGCAGCAGCAGGGATTGACAGCAAGTGATTCATGGGGCAAAATCATTACAGTCGTTACGCTTTGTGATCGGTCACGTCCTACCAGAGCAGTTCAACAGCATCCATCCATTTACATATCTTGAATGAGTTGCAAAGCCGGGAATATACCTGCAGACCGGTAGCCAAGATGCATTGCAGCTCAAACGCCATACTGGCCCTGGCCCATTTGCATTTGAACATTGAGTACTTCATGCTCATGAGTACCCCCTTGGCTGGCGAACCAAGGGTGGTTTCGCCAGCACCCGCACGCGATCGGAGGAGTGACTGCTCCAGGGCATGCACTGTTGTTATTTTTTTGCTCGCAGTCAAGAATGGCTATGCACTTGTTGCATTGTTTTTGTGCACTCCGGATTCATCTTAGTGTGCGCAAGACTGGTATGTGTGCTGGTCTGACCTGTCTTGTTTGTGTGATCTGCCTGGTTTATGTGCAAGATACTTAAAAATAGCATGGATCTTCGCAACTATGCTTATCTGATGGGCCACCTGATGTGATGCGCTTGATCTAGCAAACTGTTTGTTGACGCTGTTGATGCATTAATGCGGCAATGTGATCTGATCACAGGTGGTCAACATGGGCGCGGGTATGGACACGCGCCCTTGGCGCTTGGAATTCCCGGCAGGCGTTGCCTGGTTCGACTTGGATCAACCCAAGGTCGTCCGGTACAAGAAAGAGCTGCTCACGGCTGCAAACGCGCAACTTGGCGCTAAGCAGCAGACAAACCCCAACGGAAGCAGCGCTGGCTCCGAGAGCGGGGCGTTTGCGTTTCCGCTCAAGTGCGACGAGTACTACACGTTCGCGTGCACGCTGTCGGCCTCTGGAGAGGAGGGAGGGTCGTTGCGTGATGCGCTGACGGTGGAGGGCAGTCGGTTTGACCCCAGCCAGCCGACACTCTGGACTATGGAGGTAGGACCGCCGCACACAGCGGACAGTCGCATTTCCCTTTCAATCTCAAATCAATTATGTCCGTCTGACAGCAGGCCATTCACACGTAACATTTGTTGTTCGTTCAAACTTGCGGCCCATGCAAAGTCATGGAATCGTGTGCTCCCTTACAGGCCTGCGTGAATGTGCACCAACCTTGGCGCAGGGTCTATCTTATTACTTGGACATCGACACCTTGTCCAAGGTTCTGACGGACATGCACGCGCTCTCACCACCTGGCAGCGTTGCGGTCATCACCACATGCACACAGGTGAAAGGAGTTTATGTTATCACACTGGTAAAACATGTTGTAGGGCAGTCTGCGGTGATTTTGGCCATAGGACATCTAAGGACTGCAGTACGAAAGTTTGCAGCAGCTTTGGATGAGCGCCAGTAGAAAAGATTGACGTAGTACTTGCGAGCTTGCCTGCACATGCCATGCCCATTGCCTTCAGATCCACCCGGATTCGAGTCCTGGCGACAAGAAGTTGGTTGTCTATTTGTTACATTAGGCCTGCAACGTCGGCCTGGGGCTGAGTAGGCGTGTGTGCGTTATATTATATATATATTGGGGCGTGATTGCGTTGTATTATATATATATTTGTTATATCAGGGGGGTCCACATGCACCGATGCACTGTTGGTGCAGGTGTGCACGGACATGTGGCGCGCACGCTTGCAGTCACAGACCGACCAGGGCAAGCCACCAAAGGGTGTGTTCTGGTTCTACACCAGCCTGGAAGACTTTGTGACAGGTCAGAGGGCCAAAGCAATGGGAAGATTGTGGAACTGAGGATCAGCGATGGTCTGGGCAGTGGCAGTTGTGATTGGTTTGTGTTCACACGTTGAGATTGGTTGTTGCAAAGGGTTGTTGCGAAGGGTTGTTGCAAGAGGATGTTACAAGATGATGCACCACTTGCGTCAGTGGTCTGTATTCAACAGCCGGTTGTTTGCTGTTGTGATGGTGCCATCTTTATCCGACCCTCGGTTTGCTTACCCTCTCTAGTGTTTATTTTTTATCATGTTTAATTTTGACCCTCAGTCTGTGGGGGGAAGGGAGGTTGTATAGAAAATGACCTTGGGTGGGAGTGGGTATCTCTGAACCACTTGTACGAATGATAACGGTGTAAGGAGCTCGAATTCAAGGTTTTAGGTCATTCTGAGATGGTTGACTGGGTGGTATAAAAGTCCTCCGCAAGGACCGAGCTACTTTTTCGACCTTTTGAGCATTCCTTGTTTCATGGCTCAATCACGACATGACAAGGCTTTTGAAGATGTGGCTGGTTGCAGCTCGTCAAGATCTATCCAAAACCACCTTCATTTCCCAGATTGGCCTTGTGGGTGGTTTGTTATGGGCTGGGGAAGTGTCAGAGGGTGCCGGCGCTGGCGTGGCCTGCGTCACCTGCGGCGCCAAGCCGCAGGTCACGCAAGCAGCGATCCAAAGCCGGATGCAGAGCGGAATGTGCTTGTATACCTTGGAAGTGAAGTTTACCTTTGGCATGCCCCCATGGCCTGTGACATGGGTGGTGGTTAGGGTTCGGTTAGGGCCGACTGGGCTTTGATGACTCATAAGTGAGGCAATGTTTAAGTGACCTATGTAACCAAGTTGTCCAGGGGAGAGGCCTTGGCGAGAGCTGTCGATTGAGCCCCTTTTCCTGTAATTCTGAGCCGTTTCTGGGTGGTTTCCAAAAGTGATCCTATTTTTGAAAGTCCGAGGCCATTTTTTGTGCTAGGGTCATGGTCTTTTTACCTCCCCCACCACCCTCCTGCCTCAGTTGTGTTTATTGTTTTGTGACTCAGGCAGTGCAGGCGGCATCAGCATCACACACGTCTTCTGTCAATTCTTTGCAATTTTCAAGGCGCCACCGGTGTCCTTACATGCACACCTCTTCTTTGCATGATATTCCAGGCGGTGGCCGCAGCCCTGACAGCCCCAACCTGCTGCACGACCTGGGCTGGACAGTGGACACACTGACACCCGAGTATAAGGAGTACATGGCCCAGGTGGGTGTCGGATTGGCGCTCAAAACAAGCACTGGCCAGGCCTTCAAACCAAGACACGTGCCACCACATAGCCTGCCTTCCTTCTTTCTTGCTCAAAGCAGGCCCTCTGGTGTCCTTTGACACCTGCCTGATGTAAACAGATGTAGCAAGCCCTAGTAGTGGACACGGAGCGGTTACATCTGTTTACATAAGCAACACACATTCGTCACAGGACGGGGGTGTGCACCACCCAGGCATTTGGTTGGAAGGCAGTGATTGGAGAGTGGACGTGTGGGACTAGCTGATAAGAGTGCGAGGGTGCAGAGGCTTATGCGTAGAATGTAGGCTAGGAGACGACTGTGTTCATCATCCGATAGGCCTCTTGCCTAGAGATCTTAGTTACTTTGATAGACACCGTGCAGACCATCATCATCCTCATCATCCACTCGAACCCGTGTGCATGCCGGTGTTCCGTGGCAGACGTGAGAGGAACACCTACACATGAATGGACAGGCCAGGGCAAAGCTTGCCTGTGGTTCTGATTAGATCTGTGCACATCAGAGGAGCAGTCACAGGACGCAAGACGGGATGGGCACAGTGCTGATCTGCCTGAGCGGAAACACACAAAAAACGAACCAGGTGATCAGAGCAGGTTTGTCGCGTGGTGGTCATCACACTTGTGCGTCATGCGCTTTCTCACACACTGTTTACCTCCAGGTGAATCCTAAGCATTTCCTCTGCGCGGCTTACCCCAAGGCGTTTGCGCCTGGCTTTGACGACTGCACCGCCATGCCTGTGGAGCACACAGCCATTCTCACGCGCCGCTGAATTGCACTTCAGCTTCCACGCCCAGCTTCATGACTGTTCCCACCATAACCATACCCTGAACCCGTGGTAGGACACCGAATGCCTTGGCAAAACAGCCACAAGCCATGGCAGTACACACACAAGCCAAGCAGCGGTTCAAAACCTTGGGCAACAGTGGATCACCGTGTGAGTGGAATGGAGTGTTGAGTGAGCTTACGCTTCACTGGGTGCGCTTTACATGGGCTCTGCCTTTAACCCATGTCAGGCCATGGAAGAGCAGTCCATGCTTCAATGGCCTTGCCCTTGTTTGGACGCTGACGGTCTGAGGGCCGGAGTGCTCAGATGGTTTGCGTGATGGACGGCTTGGATCGTTACCTGCAAGCGTCGCAGCGTGCAGCACTGCCTCCAGCGTGCAGCACTGCCTCCAGTGGGCAGCAGCGTGCAGCACTGCCTCCAGTGGGCAGCAGCGTGCAGCACTGCCTCCAGTGGGCAGCAGCGTTCTTGGGTTGGATTGCACCTTGGAGCGATGATTGCCAGTTAAACCTTGATTGTACGGACCACCACCAAGAACAGGAAAAAAAGAACAGGAGATAGACAGAGGGCAAGGGTTGGCTCAAGTCAGAGCCAACAAGTGTAATAACCACACCGGAGCAATATCAACAGCAGCTTGACGACTTCCATGTGAGATTATTTGGCAACTGGTGTCACAGTTGGCTGTGCACTTTTGGACAGTTGATGCTGCTGGGCGCCCAGATTTACGGCAAGTGCAGGGCTTGTTTCTTCTCAGGGTTGACCTGCCCAGCTGGACTCTCTTTCCTTGGCCCGTTGCATCGCACGCTTCACATTCGCCTTTTGCGCTTCTGTTGCCTGGATCTCCTGTCTTTCGTAGCCGCTGGCCTTCCATGGTGCCTTGTTCATCTCTGCCTTCGGACCTCCTCGTGCCTGGCTTCCTGTCTTCCTTACCACTGTGTGTCCTGTTACGGCTTCCCTTCCGTGTGATGTAAGCATGTGCCTTGGCAACCTACCAACTGCAGGCTCACACAAAGCATACAAAGCAAGCCCAGTTTATAACGTCGCTTGTCCACGGGCGGCACTCGATCACAGCAAAGGTGAGGCAACGTTCGTTTACACCAGGCAATCAACGTTGTTGTCCTTCCCCATTCGTCTCATCACTTGCAACGTCGTAGGACTCGGTTGATGCCTTTGCTGGGAGACCAATGCCTTGCTGGCCAGAGGCGTGACCTTGTCCCTCCGAAGTCCCGGTTGGCAGAGGATGGGTCAGTACAGATGTCAAGTAAAGTGGACGTGTGGGGGCACCATGTGGGGCCACTCAACCCCCCCCTGTCAGAGCTACTCAAACCTCAACCATTGACTGCTGGCTTAGGGGTCTGCCTAGGAGTTGTTGCTGCGGCTTACCCTTTCTGTAGTACACATGTAATCATAGCCCAGGATCACCACTGACCTGTCATCATGGAAGCCGTAGCAGCTCACGCAAATGTCAAGTTGGGCTACCTGTATGGTTGGGCAGGTAAGGTGAAGTGCTCATTACCAGGTCTAAACGGTGGATCATGTTGTCCCTTACGACAGCAGCCACGTTGAAACCGGGCCAGTTGAGGATTGGTAGGCCTTGAGCAGTCACAAGACTGATGGTTCTCTTGATTCAAAGGGGGCAATGTGTACGCAACGCGCTTGAAAAGAGCAAGGGGAGGTTTGGTCAGCCAGCCGTTGTAAACGACTGTCCCAAAAACAATTGCCAGTTCTTGGGTTGGCCTGCCCTGCCTGCGCTTTCGTTTTGCTTTCTTGCTCAGAGTAGGCCAGTGCGGTGCCCATTCCGTTCTGTGTCCTCTGACGGCTTCCCTGGTGTAGATACATATGTATACATGTAGTTCTGAAACAGGTTTTGTGTGCGGGGTGCGATGACATGGCAGATAGGCAGCGTGCTCTTACAACAGATAGGCAGACTGCACTGGCAATTGACATGCACTGACCCGTTGTGTGATGCCTGGCTGTGCCTGTCCTCTTGCATAGGCCACGCAGTAATATGCCATGATAGCTGCTGCATCGAAGGCACCGAAGCAGGAATCAAAGTTCAACGCTTCCAAGCTTGGAAATGCACACCCCATCTGCAGGGCAGGGCAAGGGCATCGGGGGACATTGCTATACGTAACCGTCCGCGCCTTTGTTTGTCCTCAGTGCTCTGACTTCTGTGTGCTTTGCTGTTTGCGCCTTGAAGTTGCCTTCTGTTGCTCAGGGTTGGTTAAGACGGTATCCAGCCTCGTATATTGCATGGCTTGCTGGCGTTCGCGCTCGATGCATGTGGGCC
Source organism: Chloromonas sp. AAM2 (assembly GCA_004335635.1). Classification (NCBI taxonomy): domain Eukaryota; kingdom Viridiplantae; phylum Chlorophyta; class Chlorophyceae; order Chlamydomonadales; family Chlamydomonadaceae; genus Chloromonas; species Chloromonas sp. AAM2. The sequence goes on from QAXH01006326.1 coordinate 13,072, forward strand.
CCCCTGATGTAATCAATGGTCAAAGAGTTCGCTCGGGCCCCCCCTTGAGCCGTGATCAGTTGTGAACTCAATCGGCTGACAGCAGCTGATCGCATTTCAGCATGATTGTAAAGGCACCACCACTACTGCTCCAAACTTGCGCCAAACTTGTTTGCGTCGTGTTTAGGTGTCTAGGGTGTGGCCAAACAAAGCCCAAAACGTTATACAAAGATGTTGTTGCGTTTGGGTCACCTCAGATGCAAATAAGTTAAGCACGCCAAGATGAGTGTGTGCAGAAGGCACAAGATCCAGAGGCATACCAGCCCATCGGTGTACCATGGTAGAGGCACATCATGCCTAACTTCCTTGGCATTGATTGGTACAATGATTGTGGCGCGTGTATAGGAGTGGCATGCTTGGTACAAGTGTTAGACACGGAGTAGGCCTCACTCAGTGTAGTGATGTTGGGCTTGCTGGGAGGCTTGTCGACCAGAACTAGACCAAAGGGACTTGAACTCCGCACGAATGCGTACGGATAGAAGGGCCTCGTCCGGGAATTGAGCCCAGGAAGCTAGCATCCGTGCTCATGATAGACCAAGGTCACACAAGTCACACAGATCTGGTAACCGCTAAGTACCTTCCCAAGCAAGGCGACTAGACTAGGGTAAGCTAGGGTAACTAGGTAGTAGAGCACACACACGGGATGGGATGTGCACCGCCCTGACCTACCCTGAGCAAGACAGCAAAAGTAAGGCAGGAAGGAAGGGAAAAACAGGCCCGACAAAAGGCAGAAAGGAAGGCAACCGGCTGTGAAAGACAGAAAAGCTGGGAGACAGAGCAAAGAAAGCATGCTAGTCCAAGCTAGTCCATGAGAAGAGTCCATGTGGGCCCCGCCTGGTGAGTGTTGAAGACATGTTAATTAATAAGGATAAGCTCATCCAGTGCATTGCTTGAAAGCATCCAGATGATGCATGTTTGCAAACGAGGCTACAGTTCCCAGAACGGCAACAGTTTGACCTCCCATCCTGCCTTCTTCAGGCCCCGAAGCAGCAGCTGTGTCTCAGTGCGTAGGAGAGCCTGCAAAGATGACGTTTTTGTGTTGGTTGTGATATTCAGGGTTAATCAAAGCGTCCAGTGTCATGCAGATCCCAAGCTTGAACTGGTTAGTACAATCTCTATCAAATGCTTTTGTGTACCAGAGGTCCATATGCTGAGGGTACGATTGGGTCACGACTGTTAAAATGATAGCGATCTTTTGTTTGCAGTTGCAATTGCTTCAACAGTCACGATCCTAGGTTATCTATGGCTCCAAGATGTTTGTACCTGTATGCAGCATACATGCAGCAATGAAACGGCCCATACAAACCGCACCTTGAGCTTGTTTGGCAAATGGGACGGGTCTTGTCTCACTCCCACGTGCTGTGAGAGCACATGGGCAGCCCTCTGTAGCACTGGGGCTAAAGAGGCAGAAACGATCCTGGCTGTTTCAGTAATGGATGTGCTTGCTGCAGCTACACCCAGCCCCTGACCACCGCAATCATCTCTGTACGCCGTTGCCCCTGCGCCGGCTACGGCATCATCAGAAGCCACCACCCTTGCCAGCCCGCCATTTCCTTCAGTTGTGGCCTTGACAGTTGCAGCTGGCATCTTCCCCTTCCCGCCTGCCTTGAGAGCTGGAGCCACCAGCCCCGCTTGCCCAACCTCCTTGCCTCCTCTGCTAGCCGCCCCGCTGACCACTAGACTCACAGCCTGGGGCCCGAAATCAGCAGGCCCAAGGATCATCAATCCTGTTCGTCGTTGCCCTTGCTTCTGGTTTCCTGGTGTTGAAGCCAGGAACCTCCTTGTTGACAACGACTCTTTTTCTTGCTGCTCTTGCTGCTGCTCTTGGTTTGGTTGCAGTGGCATTGAAGCCTCCACAACATCTAGCATGAGGCCTTCAGGAGTGACAACAAGTGTGCGCCTGCTGCATGCCTCTCTGCACTCTGCTCCACTCCCTGATTCAAACCCTGCTCCTGTGACCTCTGCGGTGCCGCTCGCACCGCCTCCCACACGGTTACATCCCATCACAAGCTGCTGTGCCCATGCCGGCCCAGCCCCCTGCAACAATGCCTGTACCAACGGTTTGTTGGCAGCCAACCGCCCACAATAAACTGGGTGCAACAAAGCGACTTCGTCCGGGCTCCTGTTCATGGCCTGCACGTTGGGGTGCCATAGTTGGCCTGGTAGCTGCTTTGCCTGCCCTGGGCTGAGTTGCTGCTGTTGCCAGCGTCTCTGCTTTCTGGCTGTCTGCTGCTCCAGCTCCTGCTGGTGCTGCGGTTGGCTGAGCCGCTGCTCACTAACCGGCTTCGCACTGCTGCTGCCGCCGCCGCCGCTCCTGCTGCTGCTGCCACTGCTGCTGTCGTTGCCACTGCCGCTGTTTTTGTCCTGATGCTGCTGCTGCCACGGCTGGTGAATCCCCTGCTGCTCCAGCACAAGACCAAGCCCCTGTGTGGCCTGCATACGTTGTCTGCTGTACCGCTGTACTGCTTTCAAAGGCAGCTCACGTGTCTCACACCCCAAGCATGTGATGGCAAGGTTGTGCAGCGCTCGCTGGAGCCCCGCTGGCAATGCAAGCGCTGTCGTATCTGAGCCTTGGACAGCCATGCCTTGGACAAATGTGCCTTGGACAGATGAGCCTTGGACTTGGATAGATGAGCCTTGGTTGCCCATGCCTTGGAGAGCTGAGGATTGGGTTGGTGCCAAAGGTGCGGGGCGGTTGGTGGGCTGCAGGCGGTCGTCCAGCACGCCCCTGCGCACCGCCTCTGCAACCCCTTCAACACTGCCAAACCTGCAGTGTGAACAGGAATCGTAGGTTGACGCCAGATACCAACATCATTATGTTGCATTGATATTATCAATTGGCTCACAAAGAGGGCAACACGACCTTGAACTACCCGGTATTGAACTACCTATATCAGTGAGACGTTCTGGCTGGTTGGCTGAACACAGCAGTTCCCAAATACGCAAACAATACCAGCAACAGGCTATTGTACCAATGCCGAGCCTGCACCTCGCTCCGCCCACTTGACAGATTGAGTTTATGAACGTTCCATACTGTTGCTATCTAACCTTGCTTCTTACATGGCTTGCTATCGTTGGCTGCATGTGGTCAGCATGGTGTTGTCCCTATACACCTACCTGCGCAGGAGGCTGACCGCGGCCTTGCTGCTGACGCCCGCCCCCGTCACGCCCGCCTCCTTCTTTCCCACTAACGCGCTGTAGTCCGCCATCAGGCGGGCAGGCAGACGTCCCGGGGTCAGATGCGTGTCTGTAAGGCAAAATAGGAATAATAAGAATATTTGATGTATCACGTGGGCAGATGTGTGCACCAAATGCCAGCGGGTGCCTGTAAGGAATGCACACACGGCCTGTGCCTGGGTTTTGATCGAGAGCGTGAGAGCTGTAATCCGTCATCAGGCGGGCAAGAGCACAGCATCAGATCGAGGCACTGTCAGGCGGTTGGGTGGTTGAGAACACCATTGGCGCACTCTCACAACACCCGCTCAGGCGGATGGCCCAGGCTCAACAACTTCAGACTTTGACATCTGTTGCATGGGCCTTTGAATCTGTTGCGTGGGCCTTTGAATCTGTTGCATAGGCCTTTGAATCTGTTGCATGGGCCTTTGAATCTGTTGCATGGGCCTTTGCATGGGCCGACGCAGCATCAGGTGTGTGCCTGTCCGGAATGAGCATGCAGAGTCTAGTTGGGTTTTTATCAGAGAATTCCACAGCTTGCTACGCAAGCCACATTGCCAACCGTAGCAAACGAACACTTGATGGCAAGTGTGCAGGTTCAATTCACAAAAACAACTCTACGTTTGCAAAGCACGCCACACAAGGCAAGAAGGGTACAGTGAACAAAGGTGCTGCTGCCTTACTGCCACCACAAAGATAACCTTGTGAGCCCCATCCCTCAGTGGTTCCACTCCTCACTGCTGAACAGGCCTACAACCTGGTCTGGCCTTGCGTGCCTTCCCTGCGCCCCCAACCCACGCACCCACCCTGACAGGAGTGGTGCATGCGCACTGGTAGCCACGCCATGCTTCCACCCAGTGCAGTGCTGTGCATGGCCGTCACGTGATCTGAGATCACCTGCAGCTCTGGACCAGCTATGAAGCAGTCAGCTGCTGAATCGGGTGGGTGATGTCCAGGGTTCGTACTTTGCGCTGGTCCAAGGTTGGGTGGCTGTGCCGGTCCAAGGTTGGCAGGCTGTGCTTGTCCAAGGTTCACAGGCTGTGCTTGTTCAAGGCTGCCAGGCTGTGCTTGTCCAAAGTTGGCTGGCTGGCCCGGTAGCTGCAGGAGCTCCAGCCAGCCCACGTGCTGCCCCACAGCCAGCAGCTGCTGCATGTCGCTGTCTGAGCTGGCGACCGCAACTGACATGGCACCATCACCCGCTGGGCCCGCCTGTCAAAGGCAGGTAAGCAACAAGGCAGAGGGATGGTCATGGCCAGTGCCGAAAGCATTGCCACCCTAACGTGATTATCGAAAGGGGCAAATCAACATGCACCACATGATTCATGGAGACAGAGATGGGCAACAGAGATGACCCACATGCTGTCGTTCCTTGTTAGCAAGAAGCACACATCCCGCAGCAGTGCTTGCGGCAGTGTTAATGCACGCACCAGCACTTGTGTCAGTGTCCACCCACGCACCAGCACTTGTGTCAGTGTCATCAGAACGTCATCAGCCTCCCTCCCTTCCGGCGACCAGAGCACACAGCAGCCCAACCGCTCACTGGCACGTGCATATGTGGCATACCGACCCCCTGACGCATAACCGCCCCCTTGGGCCATGCCAGAGGCTCCCAACTGCCCAGCAGACGACGGGGCACCCCCAGGAGCAGACGCCATGCCCTTCAAACGCTTGTTCGTTCGGGCAACCTTGTAGTTTGGTAGTAGCTGCCTCCTGTCCCTCGTCTGCCCGCTGTTACTGCTGTTACTGCCAATGACACTACCACCATAGCTGGTATCAGAGGCGTTGCTCTTAGTGTCGGCGCCGGTGCTGCGTGCATTCGGAGTTGGGTTGCTGTGAGTGGCTTGTAGTTCACTCTGGCTCGTGTTTCCACCCGGGGAGTCGAACACAACGTATACCTGCAGTCAGGGGCAGTGCGCAGGCCCCAGTGCTCATACTAGACGAGGGGGGGGGCCCACATGCACGAGCGGGAATGCTAGCAAGCCATGCCTGAGACGAGGATGGATGCAAAAGGTTAAAAGGTTGGAAGAAAGCACATTAGAAAACAGCAAAATACCGGAGGTGCTTGATGGTTTGCCAGACCTGTAAGCAAAGGCAGCGCATGACCCAAAACCTCATGTGGGCATGCAAACTGTTGCGAAGTCACAACAATTCCTGGTTAGACATGCGTACAAACAACAGACTTGCGCCATGGCTACATCATGTGCACACTTGTGCCATAGCACTTGCCACATGGCTACGTCAAAAAAAAAGTTTGCCAGTTCTGGGACAATTCCTGTCAATGCCACTGGAACATGTGTTGGTGATGTATGTTGTAGTTTTAAAGTGTTCTTGGGTATACTGTGGAGTTTGCACACTGTGTCACAGGTGTATGTGTGTTTATCCTACACGGGGAGTATAGCGTGCCACTTCTGGGACAGCAAACCAGGAGACAGGAATTACATTGTCAAAAGACACATAGGTGTGTGACTCGTCTGACCGCTCGTGACGGTGTGCAGGCGATTTTGTCTTGCGAACCCTGGACGGTTTCCATGGCTATGTATTCCATTTGGATTGTATTGGATCGGATTCCATTGGATTGTATTCCTGTTGCATAGGGATATCTGCTTTCACCCTGTCTGCTTCCCCGCTGAAGTCCTTCTCATGCCCAATGTACAGTGCATTGTTGAATGACTCATCACATTCAAGAAAAATGCCCGTGGGTAATGCTCTAAAGAGTCAGAGATTGTCCTGATTTTGTGCCCACCTGTGTAGCGTTGGTCATTGCCTGCAGCGCCTGTATCCACGCCTCAAAGCAAGCCACAGGCCCAGCCGCGGCCGCCCCCGCCAAATGTGCACGCAAGGAGGCCGCCGAGGCGCGGGCGAAGGCCACCACATTGCTGCCGTCGACCAGCAGAGCGTCGTGGTGCCATGCATGGGAGGAATGTGGTGCTGCACTGGTCGACTCCTGATGGTTCCCTTCTGTTGCTGCTGCTTGTGTGGGGGTTGGGCATGCGGCCTGACGCATGGCTGCTGCTTCTGCATGTGTTTTGCTTCTGCATGCTACCTGACGTGTAGTGCATGTCGTTGCTTGTATGTGGACTGATAGAAGACGCCTGCCACGGTCCATTGCCTGCCTGCAGCCTGCCATCAAATGTCTGTCATGTGTCAGCGAGTCCTGGCAGCCGGCTATCCGCGGCTGGCTGTGCGCTGTTATGCATGTGTAGCCTGATGCAGGCAGTGTTTGGCCGTCTGCCATCCGAAGGCAACTTCGCAGTGCCTTGCGTTGGATGGTGCCTGTGCCTGCTGCTGACCAGCCGTTTCCTGCTGTCAGATGTGCACTAGCTGTGCGTGGGGATAGTATGCACGTAGCTGATGGCAAGCGCTTCTTAGTGATGACAATAGTGCGCTTTGTGCTGCTGTGCATGCTACTGAGGGCGGTTGCATGGCCAGAATGGGTAGCTGAGCTTCTGTGGGCATGCATCAGCAGTGCTGCATGCTGATGGCCTGGAGACGGCATGGGGGAGAGGGAAAGCAGTGGGCATGGGCCACGGTTCTGGGCTGGAACCATGATGGCTGCAGGACTTAAGCTGAAGCTCCTGAATGTCAGGTGGTGCTCAAAGAATGCCATGTTCTATATCTGCAATGCGTCTTGGGTATATGACAGTGTGCAACAGTGAAGGCTCGATGCGCTGACATGCGATGAGTACTGCAGTAACCATGTTAAAATAAAGGGTTTGCATGCACCGTGACGCGCTTGTCATGAGGCAGCAGTCTAGAATTTGCCCGAGGTGAAAGAAACGGGCGATCCACGTGACCTGTCATTGTCATGCACGCGAAGCGGTCGCATTCCTTCTTGCCAATGGTTGTTGCACATGCCAATGCATCTGTGATTTCAGGATCGCTTCTCGGAATCGGCAACATCACTTCAAATACAAATCGGGGCAGCACGTATTTACATACAAACCCTTGGCACGCAGCATGGAATGTTTTGAGGAGCAAATTCAGCCTGAGTGCGACTGGCGTATGCCTGCATGCAAGACAACACGGGCTTGCAGAGTACGAAATTGTGAAAAGGCAGACAGATATCGTCGCGAACCAGCGAGAGCTCATTTACCTTGTGACAAACGTCATGAACGCCATCATAGACTGGCTGCAAGCTGCAGTTCATGGGCGAGTTGCAGGCTAGCACTGGTCGTAGCAACATGCTTGCATCTGGCAGCTGCCGCGAGCCTACGCAGCAGCGGCCATGCCAGTCTGAGGACCAGCACCACGTCCCAATGGACATCCTTGTTACAGATCACAAACACGGATGCGTTTGAGCAGGCTTTTGCCGACACCTTTGCAACAACCACCACCGGCTCCCTCCCCACCTCCATGGAACATTTTGACGCTATGGCCACATGGCTAACAGACGCAACCTCACCCAGCAGCACAGCCATGCAGATACACGAGCTACAGAACTACTTGGTGCGAGAGGCGGTGCATGCAGCACTACAGCTGGCAGCTCTGCCATACGATGAGCAGGAGACGATTCGCGTCTTGGAGGGCATCAGTACTCGGCTAGCAGAGGTATGACAGCAGGCCATGCCTGCAATCACTCGTTTCTGGTTGTGGTGTGCGGTTTGCATGGTTTTTCTTGTGTCCGCTCACTCAGTCCGTACTCTGTTACGTGGTTGCTGCAACTCACCACTCCATTTCTTTACTCCTCTCGCACCTTGTCAACTGGACACACATCCTGGGTTCATTTTCGCTCGGCAGATCTCGAATCCTGCACTTTTAACACTCTTCTTACTCTTCCAATGTCATTACACGCAGGTGCCCACACAGTATGGCTACCCCCTGGTCCGTCGCACCCTCCTAGGAGCCCTAGTAAAGCACCGCCTGCAGAACAACGCCCCCTTCTCCTCGCCCGTTCAGTTCCTGATCGACAGGGTGCTGCTGCAGCTGTTCCGCCTGCACAAGCTTTCAGGGGCGGAGAAAGGGGCGATCCAGTTCTTCCACATCTCCAAGTCAGGGGGAACCAACCTCTGCATGGCAGCCCAGCGCAACAACTGCTCATCAGAGGTGCGTGTGTGTTTGCGGAGTATGGGATACAAGGCAAATGTCATGGGAAACAACACAATTGATTGCTGCAAGATGGGTGCTGTGTCTTCTGACAGGCCTGCCCCTGGTACAGATGTTGCTTTGTAGAGGGATTGCAATGGTGGCTGATGCGAGGCCCAACTTCTGGCATGTTTGAGGGCCTGCAACACAAGGAGTCATTGGGCATTGAATGGCATTGGGACAGCGCTCATCATAGGAACCTGGTTTTCCATGGGACAAGGTGCAGAGTACACGAGCAGTGGTTTTCCATGGAGTTTGGCTGGCATGAAATCATCAATGAGCGCATTGGCCAGGCTTCCTCTCTGCTGACTTGACTGACTGGCACATGCATGTGTGGGCCTGTGAGCATGCAATCACCTACGATTGTACCCACTTGCATGGGCTGCGTTTGCTTGTTCTTCAGGGTTTTGACGCCAACACCAACTGCCTGATCCATGACTTCTCCGACGCGCCCCGCTGGGTGTCACCTGCTGCGCACAAATACGTGTTCTACAAACTAACAGGTGGGTTTTGCTTTGCCTGTTGAGTGGTTTATGGATTGGTTGGCTCTCTTATGTGCGCTTGAAGGTCAGTGATGATTTGACGGCTTCCTGCTTTGAACAGGTGTACGAAAGGTTGAGGGTCTGCCCCAGTTTGAATTGCACGTGGCTTGATATGATCACGTGTGCATGTGCATACATGCGGCTTGATGCGATCGCGTGTGCATGTGCATGCACGTGGCTTGATGTGATCACGTGTGCATGTGCATGCACGTGGCTTGAAGTGATCACGTGTGCATGTGCATGCACGTGGCTTGATGTGATCACGTGTGCATGTGCATGCAGGCGAGGCCCACCAGCTTGGCCCGCTAAAGAAGGATCCCTGGTACATCAACTTTCACAAGGAGAGGAAGTACAAAGACAACTGTGCGCAGAGGCAGAAGAAGCTCAGGTCAGTAGCCAGTAGCCAGTAGTTTGGATTGCCAGCAGCAGTACTGTGACGTGAAGCGTCATTGGTAATGCCACACGAAGCATTCCGCTTTGTGGCCCCAAAACTGCGTCCAACGCATTCTTGTGGCAGGAGCATGCAAACGCATGGCAGCAGCTTGTCGTGGAACAACACTTGACCTCGTTGTCCCCGAACAAAGCATGCTTTGCGCTCTGTGAAAGAGGGCCCTTTGGTGAAAACATGAGATAAATGAGTTTCTGTGCATATACTGCTTGCTTCTGACGTGCTTTCTTAACCCAGCCTTTGTGTCCGCCCATGTTGCCACAGTGTTCGCAACCTGAACTTCTTCGCCAACGAGTTCACGTTGCCACAAGGCGAGAAGTGGCTGTGCAGGTAAGTTTTGGTTTTCTAGCAACGTTCCATCGTACGCAATTGCTTGTGTGCCAGTTGAAGTGTGAAAACCCTGCGAAAAACAGACGAAACTGACAAATCTGCTGAAACCGAAATCTGTTGAAACCGTTAGTACGATGATCTGATTATCAAGCACTTGCTGGGGAGTAAACCCTGTACGCAGGGAGTTCTTCAACCTGATGATGTGGCGGCACCCGCTGGACAGGCTGCACTCACAGATTGCGTGGATTCAGAAACTGTACAAGGAGGTGGGTGTGAGGTGCAGATGAGGAAGAGTGAGTGTGTGTGGAACGTGGCAGGAGGCTTGGTGATATCTGTTCAGATGTGTGCGTGCGTGTGTGTGCGTGTGATGAAATTGACAATGCAAGAGCAATGGATCGGCAAGAGTGAGTTATGCATGCACATGTTCCATGCCTCACAGACGTGCATGCTGCCCACGTGGTGGTGCACTTGTGATGTAGTGTAGTGTAGTGTGTTGTAGTGTGCTGCCAATTGTCACTCGCATGTTATGTGATATACATCCTCTGGGGCATGACGAAGGTGCTTGCATGCACACTTGCTACAGTGAGCCTTGCACGTACACAAGGCTGTGTGTCCTGTCCTGCATGTGTGTGCAGCGGTTCGAGGGTACAGACATTGCACACGTGCTGTGCTGAACCTTGCATACTGTGTGCCCTGTCATGTGTGTGTGTGTGAGTACGCAGCGGTTTGAGGGTGCAAACATTGCACACGTGCTGTGCTGAACCTTGCATACTGTGTGCTCTGTCCTGTGCGTGTGTGTGTACGCAGCGGTTCGAGGGTGCAGACATTTCCAAGGCGTTTGAGGGGCGCACCAGCGGTTTCTGGGACCGCATGGTGCCTGCTGCCGTCAACAACTACTACATCAGAAGGTGCACAGTCAGCACATGTTGGCACGTGTTAGGCAGTGGCCCCATAGATATACACACACTTCGTAGGCTTTGTAAGCGTACGAAAGCCTGCAACGACCAGCACATGTGTGTACCTGAAGCACATGCCACATCAATACACACAAACTTTACAGCAGGAGGCCACAAGGCAGGTTGCACCAAGGCGTACGCTCGCCAGAGCCATGCAAGAGAGGCTGGATGCTGCCATGACCAACCCTGAACAACACTAGTGGCAGAGGCGTTGCACAGACGTTTGTACATAGGCATTGGTGCTTGACAAGATATTTTAAACGCTGGGTGCACTGGCCTTTCGAGTGCAGAGTCTGATGTATAGAATGAACAAAGTCTGCTAGATGCCCATGGGAGTGAAGCCAGGAACTTATGCACCGAGCATGTACAGCAAAAGCCACATACATTGACTATGACTCAACCTGGACCATATGTATGTGTTGCCTTGAAGGTACATCATAGCTCTGTCACATCCTGTCTTGTTGCCGTGCCAAGTGCAGTTTGTTGGGCACACGTTTCTTTGAGTACCCCATCATCACCATCGACAACTCACACATCAAGAAGGCCAAGATGCAGGTATTATACTTGGTGTGTGTTACATGGCCTTCAGTCCGGGGAGGACTGCTCAGCAGTTACTTGGTGTGCAAGCATATGTGATGAGGGGAGGTTTGGTCAACAGCACAACCCCTGTTGTGCGACCTGCACGATGTCAGGCGCAACTAGTTTGCGCCAATTGACGGCCCATGATTGTTAGCAGGGGCTCAACCCTCTTATTTACCATTAAAGCAATGATGTCACATGCTCAGTGTCGTGTAGTCGCTTCCCTGATGTAAACATATGCATGTCTCATTGATCATGCAACACAGAGTCAGACAACACATCACTGGTTGTGTTAATCACCGCTTTGTTTTGTACTCCAAGCCCGTCTCAACGATTATACCCAGTCACTGATGTCATGCGCATGTACGTGCACCAGGGAAGCCGTCATGTCATTGGTCAGCTTCCAGCAAATGCTGTATTTCACTTCCTACTCCAGACTCCATCATGACCCAGTAAGGAAACATATAATACCACTACCATACGGACCTCACTTGTCATCACTCAATCGCAATGATGCCTTCCCTCAGGTTTTTCTGTACGACCTGCTGCTGATCCTCGAACGAAAGGAGCTGACCACTGAGGCGCTACAAGTGGGCCTGGGCTGGGCCACAGGCCTGCAGGACAGCAACATCAGGTGGGGCCATGCAGGCCAGACAAGGCAGTGCATGTTTAGAGATTACTCCACGGGGGCACACATGCATCGAGCACAAACGCTAGCAAGCCATGCAAGGAACGAGAATCAAGCTTCCAAGCACAACTCCTCAATACTCATACAATGGGAGGAAAGGATGTACCGAGCGGATGAAAGCATCTTTCCAAATGCCCAAAGTTCCAAAAGTGCGGGATGAGTTCTGCAACATACGGTGTGCCTTGGAAAGATATCTGTTGACACCACAGCCCTGGCCCCGCACATCCGTTAGCTGGGCTGGCCACAGCCAGCTGCACAATCCACCCCCCACTTCCACCTGTGCACCCCGCGGCAGCACCCATTGCGGTCCGCATCTACACTGCTCTGCTCACACAGAACACTGTGCAGGCCTGCACTGCCCTGCACCAACGCTACGTCCGCACCGCCACTGCATGTAGCCCACTGGTTTTGCCAGCCACCACATGACAGTTCCAGCAGCGTTTAGCAGCCACATGGCGTCTACCTTGTGACATCTGGCTGAAGGAAACCGTTTGGCGCTTAACCTTCAATTGCATCCCTGGCTTGTGCGTTCGGTCATGGACTTGCCAAGCTCAGCCTTAGTCCAGCTACAACATGCCGGCAGCCAGCACTCTTTCTAGTCGTGCCCAGTTGCAGTGGTCGTCAGGGACCAGCTTCAGGCCTGCCTTAGGTTTAGCCCATCCCAAGCCTCGCTGTGGCTGCTAGGCCCTGCGCCTGCTGGTGTTCTGCTGCCCGTGATGTCTCTCGCTTGCGTGGTGCCATGAACTATGGCAGGCGCTATCTCTGGTCCTGACCGGCTGCACCTGTGCCGGACTCGCCTGACTTTGTCACACGTGTCAGCAAGCGTGCAGCCGCTGCACGTTTCTGGGACAGCAGCCCGCAACATGCCAACAGCCCGTCTGCAGCCTGGTGGGCCTTTGGCCAGGACCATTGCTTTCTTTGCCTGCGAGATGGGCGTCTGGTTCTTCGTCAGCCTGACCCTGCAGCCTAGGTGCCAGTGTTCCAGGCCCTGCTCTTCGACCCCTGTTGCAGTGTGGCTGTCCCTGACCTCTGACGTTTCGCCCTGCTGCAGTCTGGCTGCCTCTTCCTGGACGTGACTGACTAGGTCTCCTGGGCCTTCTTGCGTCCCTTTCTCTATCTAGTCTTTGACTTTAGCTTGGGCCGCTCGATCCTGTTTTGCCTTCAGTTGGCCTGCCTTGCCTGCTTTGTTCCCTACGTTCGTTTCGCTTTCTTGTTCATGGTAGGCCAGGGCAGCGCCCATCCCGTTCTGTGTCCTTTGACGGCTTCCCCTGGTGTAGACACATATGTATGTTGCAAAGATGTTTGATGCAATCGCAATACTGTTGGGACGGCTGAACATGGGCGTTTGCTCAAGCTGTGATAGCTGCGGTTGAGGTTCGGCATCTGATGTAGGTCAGATCAGCAGCGCAGTAGTGCGGCGTTTGGTAGTGGATACATAGTGGCTGCTGCTTCAACCAGGTGCGTGCTTTGGTGTCATTGGGTTGCCAGCAACAGGGTGGCATCGGCACAGTAGCGAAACTCTTAAGTCTCAAGAAGTTCTGGCTGTCTCATGCCAACATCCCGTTTTCCCTGTGCTGCGATGCCGTTTTCTCAATCTCCGTGCCCATGTGTTCTCGTGATGCGAATGTCCGTTTGCAGGTCATCCAGCGCAATCAAGGCGGAGGTGTTGATGCCCGTTGACTACGACAAGCTCAAGAAACGCAACGCTCCTGACGTAGAGGTGGGCATTCATGAACAATTCACGCCTTTTGGTTTCAATTGTTCTGTTGGGCACCACAGCAGCATGTGGTTTCTCTGATCGGCTGAGTCACAATCCACAGTGATGAGCAGTTTTTGCGTTGAACTGTCCGGACAAGTACAAGCAGTTTGGAAAACCAATCTGCTCTGTCACAGCCCAGTGGGTGCTCTGGGCGCCTTGTCCAGAGGGCACTTTAACCCCACGAACCCGTTCAAAGGCTCGTTACATGTCGCAAACCAAGGAGGGTGCGACCATTGTGACCTGGTCGCAGGTGTACGAGTTCGCTCAAGAGTTGGCGATGCTTGACTCACTGCTTTGGAAGTTTGTGGTGGCGATCGACGAGCGAAGGGAACTTCTGACCGCGAGCAGCGCGGGTTGTGGGTACGTCAGCGTAGGCCGCGTTCGCGACGCAGACATCAGCTTCGCCACGGAAGGTGCACCTGGTGCAGACAAGTCGCAAGCGACTGGCGACGATGCAGATGCGCGCACCATCTAGGGCTTACATGCTCCAGCCGCAGCACACGGCTCGAGACCGGATGCAAGGAAGCTTTGAAGCGTGCAGGCACTTGCGGCCATTGCACCAGTTCAACGCCTGTCATGCCATGCTTCCCCATCGCAGGCGACATCTCGTATCCTATACCCTTGAGACCTTGGTAGTGTCTGAACGACACGCACTTATTATTTCTCCCTCCAGGCTTGGCCAAGAGCAGCCAGCACTGATTATACTCCATATAACTTGATTTATACGATTTATTCATTCTTTTGACGCCGAAAAATGTGGGATTGGGCAGCCCTTGGTTCTGTGGGTAGGAAAACTCTCGCAACCCATCTGAAGTATCAATATAGTTTTGAATGTGTGTGGCTGCTACAGGTTTTGATCAGACCGGCTTCAGAGGTCGCACCATTCAACAGAAAGGCCCTCGATACCGGCGGCAGGGTCATCACACGTGTCAGCAATGCGGCTGCCCTTGGCCAGTTTTTCGTGGCATCCCACACCAACCCACCTGCGGCCTGACAGGCTTTGAACCAGAACCATTGCTTCCTCTGCCTGCAAGACGGGCGTCTGATTATCCACCAGCCTGGCCTTGCAGCCCAGCTGCCTGCGTTTCAGGTCTGCTCTCTTGACTCTGTTCTAGCCTTGTTATTATATATATATGTATATATATATGTATATGTATTTACACCAGGAAAGCTGTCAGAGGACACGGAACGGGATGGCCTACCCTGAGCAAGAAAGCAGGGACGAAAGCAGGCAAGACAGGCCAACCCAAAGCAAAACAGGACAGAGCTGCCGAAGGCCAGGAGGTCTAGTCGGTCACGCCTAGGAAGAGGCAGCCAGGCTGCAGCAGGACTGAGGTTGAGCATGGACAAGTCCGTGACCGAACGCACAAGCCAGGGATGCACTTGATGGCCAAGCGGTTTCCTTCAGCCGGTGGTGGTGGTGATTTGCCTGGCCAATGCTGAGCAACAGAAGGCCTATGCGAGTAATTATTGAGGGCAAGTTGCACTGTGCATTGTGAAGTTCGCAGCTATAGTCAGGAGGTAGCCCGCCGGCGCCGCGCGATTGCCTCGCGAACACACGCGCGCACCCCGACCCCTAACTCACTTGTGGTCAGAGGGGGGCCTTGACACTCATCCACCCCTAACAGCCATGACAGACATTGAGTCATACTGCTGGACTGCTAATCAGCTTTCCCCAACTTGCAACATCTCGAGTTGGTTGCAGAGCGGCAGCCTTCTACTGTCTATGTGCAGCAAGCTGTAGAGCTGAGGCCTGCGACAGCCTTGTTGACCGTTGACCTACTACAGCCGTGCGTGACGCCTGGCTGGTGCAGTTGTGCCAGCTGGGACAGCTCCCTTCGATCTCCACTCTCACCCTGCCTTTGAGTAATATACATCCTTGCTGCCGCTGTGATGGGCAAATCTTCACCAAATTACGTCAATGCCTACACATTCTGTGGAAATTTGTCTCCAGGCATCAATGCCCTGACCACCAGTGTGGCAAAGACACCCTATGAAGACAAGTGGTAGGCATGTGTCTTGCATACGTATCGCTTTGTTTCATAGAGGAGATGTTCAGTAGTTGTGTACGCTCTTGGTTGCTGTTAATCGTCTTGTAGCGCACTGTTTTGCTGCCTGGTACCGTCGTATCACATGCCAGGGCATTTTTCATGCATCATGATTAGCCCATGCTTGATAACTGAATGAATTACAAGCCGACATCAGAAGCGCTTAGAAGTAATTACATTGAAAACTCAAATCAAACACCGTGCTACACCACCATTCTCTGCTCGCTGCATATTTAATCTCCTTGTTTTGTTAGTAGCACAGCGTCCTTGAGCAATGATGCGCATGCGGCACAAAAGCCTGAAAGAGGCAAGTGTTTGACAGACGACTGCAGACTTCGTTTTGCTTTCTTGCTCAGGGTAGGCTAGGGCGGTGCCCATCCCGTTCCGTGTTCTCTGACGGCTTCCCTGGTGTAAATACATATATATACTGCAGAGTACGTGCTGGTATCATATGTAAAGTCACGCAGGTGGGCAAGGTCGCTCCATTGCAGGAGGTTGTGTGTGAACAATCAAGTGTCGACAATGAATGCATGTGCTGGCATGCGCATATGCGGTGTCAGCTTTAGGCCTTGAACCAGAGACGAACGGAAGCCGTGCAGCCCAGGACGTGTCCACGTACATTGTGGCGACAGGAGGCGAAGGGTCTGGTGTGAACAGTGGCGCTGCATGCCGGAGGCATGCAAAAAACGCACCTGGTGCATCACAGGTTCAACTCACAAATCAAAACCTGGCAGTTTGCTTTGCAGACAGCACTGATCACGCCGTGGCGCATGGCCGATATTCAAGGCCAAACAAACAGGCACGCAATACACCTCACAGCTCTGCCCCTGACGCACGGACTGAATACCATCGAGCAAGCTCCCCTGTGCCAGCGCCTACAGGTGCGGTTGCGCCAGTGCGCCTATGCAGGCTTCATTGTGCCTGCATCTGTCCTCATATGACCCACGTGTCAAGCCTCCTTAGTGGCTATATCCAAGATTAGCGTTCCTGTTCGCCGCGCTCAAACTACATGGCACCATTCCCACAAACCATACGTTCTTGTCTGCTCAAGAAGCGGCTGAACGGAGGACGGAATGAAGCATCTTGGTGGTCAGGGCAATGGTGAAGATGATGAAGTGGTACGGCACAGCAGTCAGTGATGTCAATCGGTGCATGAAGCTTGCACGTCGCCTAAGCAGCAGCTTGCTTTTTGACAGCTGTGATGCTACTCCTTGGACTGGCGTTTGGAGGGGGGCCAGATGGCGGCGTCGGTTTCTGCAGCTCGCCAGGCTTGCCGGGCGCAAGCCGCTGCTCAATCAGCGCAAGCTTGGCCTCCATTTCCGCCCGTCGTTTCTGAGCAAATGAAAACTTATCGTCCTCGGCCTTTGACTCGCCCTCGGCTGCAGCTGCGCCTGTGGCGGCAGCTGCGCCTTCAGCAGCAGGCGGTGCAGGCGCCACAGCCGCTGTGTTCGCCACAGCGCTCTGCCCAAAGGAAGCCATCATGGCCATTTGATCGGAATTCATCAGAACTGGCTGGCGTCCGCTGGCTGCCTTCTTGCTTGCCGCTGCCGCCAAGCTTGCATTAGGGCTCAGGGCCTCTCCAGTGGGCAAATGTTCTAGGTGCGCTGTGGGAGAGTCGGGCTCTGTCAAATCAGCGGACGCCTGGGCAGCGAGTAGGGTGGACTTCAGCACGTTGGCGGCATCCTTTGCGTTGCCTTTGGGGCTCGGGGCAGCCTCGCCTGTCCCACTCGCCCGTCCTTGGCGCCCAGAACTTATGCGAGCATCAATCTGCGGAAAATCAATGTGCAACAGTGTCGATCATAGGATGTACATGTTGATGGACCAACGAGCCTTAGGTGTGTTATGAAAGCAAGTTACAAGCTGTGGAAACCACGCCCATTTATTTCACCTACTCAACTTGCCGATAACTAGAACGTCACTGGGTGACAACGCTCATGCAACACTGTCAGGCGCCTCCCTGTTTCTAGGCAAGTTTTCAAGCGCAAAAACGTCATTGAGAGGCACGTCCTCATCCCGATTCAGCAACTTGGTTGCGAAATCCGATGCCCACCTTGAGTTTGCCGGATGCAGTCATTGATTCTTTGCCAGCCGGGCGCCAGGCGGGACCCGCGCTCCCTGACATGCTGCCACGTGCAGATTGCGGCTTATCGCCAGCCGCTGCGTCAGAGGGAGACACGGCCACAGCTGCGGCGCCGCCCTTTTTATACTTGGCCTCTAGCTTGGCCAACTGAAGCTCGTATGGCGACAGGGCCTTGTCACCGGCCGCCCCGGATGCGCCAGCGTCGCCAGCCAGACTGTCTCTCCGCCCACCATTGGCTGCTTCCTGCATTTACGTGCCATACGTAGACCATCAAATACCATGCGTCGAGAGTAAGCACATGCATTGAATGCGGGTGTTGCTCAGGCAGGGTAAGCAAGCGGCATGGCCATGCTCAGAAGCAGCCTTGTGTTGTGTTATCAACCATCTTATGTGGAGAGACAGCCTACATTTGCAGTCCACAGCTACATACACGATACAAATCCAGGCTGATGTGGAAAAAGTACATGGATTAAGTATGGCTTGCAGTTACGGCCTACAGCTACACACGAGCCTTGCAGCCGGCCATGCAGGCAGCAACTTGCAGCAGCCTGGCAGATGGCGATTGATGCAGAGAGGCCTAGCTCGCACCGTGGGTGCTGCTGCTGCTGCCGCTGCTGGTGGTTGCTTGCTTCCCTTGGCCTTGCGCTGAGCCGTGATTGCAACGCTGCCATCTGCAGCCAAGCAACATGGTGGCCCCACACTGTGGCGATCTGCTTCCACGCATGCAAGTCTGTGGAGCATGCAAGTCTGTGGAGCATGCAAGTCTGTGGAGCAAGTCTGTGGAGCATGCAAGTCTGT